>VXBP01008319.1:220340-253040 GCA_013400115.1 Rhinopomastus cyanomelas | reverse complement strand
TGAAGTCCAGGTAGACAACATCCACCGCTTTTCCCTCATCCACTAGGCAGGTCACCTCATCATAGAGGGAGATCAGGTTGGTTAAACAGGACTTGCCCTTCATGAACCCATGCTGGCTGGGCCTGATTCCCCCGTTGTCCTGCACTTGCCGTGTGATCACCCCCAAGATGAACTGTCAGTCAGTCTCACCTCTGTCAGTCTCACCTCTGTGCCTGGTAAGATGATGAAGCAGATCCTCCTGAAGGCACTACTGAGACAGGAGAATAGTGAAGAGGTGATTTGGTACAAATCAGCGTGGCTTCACCAAGAGCAAATCCTGCCTGACAAGCCTGCTGGCCTTCTATGAACAGGTTACAACATTAACAGATGAGGGGCAAACAACTGATGTCATTTACATGGACCTGAGCAAAGCCTTTGACACTGTCCCGCACCAAGTAGTCTCCAAGTGATGGGTGGACCACTAGGTCATAGAATCATAGAATCATAGAATCGTAGAATCATAGAATCATAGAATGGGCAGGGTCCCTTCCAATCCCTGATGATTCTATGATTCTATGATCTTCTTCTGCAGAAAGGGCAACCCCAAATGACACCCACAAACGGCACTGAGCAGTCTCCTCATTGCCCAGTTTCTCTATTAAAGAATCTCACAGGCTCTCACAAAGGACTCAATTCTCCCTCCATCTCACACAAAGAACAAATGCCCTCTGCAAGTGGTCCCATGATTCAAACCAGTAGCAGCCCAATATCTCAATCCTGCCCCTGACAGCAACAAACGTGTAGGCTCTTAGCTCCCACCGAGCAGCATCCCACTTGCTCCCCAGCCTCGTTTTTCACTGCCTGCTGTCAGCTGGAAGACTGAAACGTGGCTCTGCACTCAGACTCAGTGCATGAGGGCAGCTCAGAGATGTGGCTGCTACCTGGCAGAAGGTACAGGACAGTTGTTGAAAGGCAGTGCAGAAAAAAGGGACCAGGATTAGGAGGGAGCTGGTTAATGGTTGGACTTGGTGACCTTAAAGGTCTCTTCCAGCCAAAGAGATCGTATAATTCTGTGGAAGAAAAGCATTTAGCATGGTCTAAACAAATTTAGCCATTTGTTTGAGATATCTTTCAGTGGACACTGAATGCAACATTAGGTTCAACAAGACATGAAGTGTATCTGTACAGAGAAATTACTATAATTAGTAAGCAGAAACCAAATAGTCTCGTTATAACATTGCTGTGGAATATAAATTCTGGCTTAGATATAACATACCAAGTGTGGATATGTTGGGCCATGTGTACTCCTACAAAGTTAAAGATAATAAACCCCTAACATTCATTGGCTTCTTAACAAGGTCAGCAGATACAGGGCAAAAGCAGGAACAAGATCCTGCTGCAATAAGATCACAGATGCCTGTGGAGTTCATAGGATCATAGGATGTTAGGGGTTGGAAGGGACCCAAGAGATCATCGAATCCAATAAATAAAGTTTACACAGAAGGTGCATCCTCTAATTCAAAACCTACTGTCCAAAAAATGTAAAAAATCCTACATGTAAGATTTGTAACGCTGTCATGTGCTGCACGGGCATGATGCGCTACAGTAAAAACCATCGACGCTCTTCCTGTGCCAAGAAAGAAGAAAATACTAACGAAGATCAACACCAGCCGCAGGCACCAAGGCTCCTCAAGCTCACTTCCCAGTCTGTGAGGAAAGGAACTTTCCTAAATCTGATAATCTGAGTATGCACAGTTAGCTCTCACATTTAACTCTGCCCTGGAGGAGTCCAAGTCTTTTCAGAGACCAGAGAGAGAGGCCACAGAAGTTAAAAGTGAGCTGAAGTTACCCTTTCTATTTGTTTCCTAAATAACATAAATTCTCATGATGCAACAGCAGCCTCTGTGAATTTGCAAGATTCCTGCCAACACAAATAAGAATGGGCAGGGGAAAAGTAACTATTACACTGCAGCCACATTCTGAACTCCACAGCAAAGGAAATCAACACCTCACTGACTCAGAAATACACTCTACACTGACACTTTAAATGCGATCACCTTTTGAAGAACGATTTGTCTGAATACCCACGTCAAATGTTTCAGAGTTTTTCACTCATCCCCACAATACTTTCTCTGAAAGCACTAACTGGATCAAACACCTCAGGACTATCTCAGCCTGAACGGGGATGCCTTCGTATGTATTATTTAATAACAGTAATGTAACTGATTTTAATTAAAAAAAAACCCCCTCCACTGTGTTTAATCACATCATTAAACTAACTCCTAAAAATAATTGTTTCCTTTTCTGTTATTACTGTAAGGAAAATTCAGACGTTTCACTGCCAGTTATCATCAGATAGTGGCTCCAGTTCAGTGCCAATTGTTCCTTTGATTTTTGAATCCCTACTTGAAGCAAACACTTAAGCACTGCTTGCTAACCTCTTCAGAAATACCTGCATTATTTAGAAGAATCTTATGGAGCTCATGGAACTGAGTTACCTGAGAACTTCTGAAAACTCACCTGCAAATACGTACTAATTCACACCTCCGGGAACCATGGAGACACCCATGAGTTTCACAAACACAAATCTTAAGACAAAACCTGACTGAAAATCAGTCAGGCCGATTCGCTGACACCAGTCAGTGGCTAACACAACAAAAATGACCTTATTCTTTCACTAAGACTAAATTCTTACTCCGTATCATGATGTCTTTGAAGTATTTAGGATTTATATTTAGCCATTCAAAGCTAAAGCACATTTTCAGAATGTTGAAACCAGCCCAAACCGTGGACTTTTTGTTAGACTCAGTACTAAAGTGGAAATTTCTGCTTAAGTTAGATGGCACCTTTTTAAAGCTTTCCTTACTCCTTATGGATATTTTTGGAAGAATTTTTTACAGAAGCTCTGTGCTTCTATAATGTACTTGGTGTTCCTCAAGGCTGGGCCACTATTATTTTTCCTCTTTCCTTTCCAATTTTTATTAGACATATCTTGAGGAGTATTCACTCAGTAAAACACTAAGCTAAACACACACATGCACACAAAATTTCATCTTTACTGTGTTAAAAAAAAGTAATTTATGGGAATCATAGAATCTTTAGAGAGTGGAAGGGACCTCAAAAGATCATCTAGTCCAATCCCCCTGCAACAGCAGGATCACACAGACCAAGTCACACAGGAACACATCCAGGCAGGTCTGAAAGGTCTCCAGTGAAGGAGACTCCACAACCTCCCTGGGCAGCCTCTTCCAGTGCTCCATCACCCTCACTGTGAAGATATTCCTTCTCATATTTATGTGGAACCTTCTATGTTCCAGCTTACAACCATTGCCCCTCGTTCTATTATTAGGTGACACTGAGAAAAGTCTGGCTCCATCCTCCTGACACCCACCCTTCAAATAGTTATAGACATTAATGAGGTCACCCCTCAGTCTCCATTTTTCCAAGCTAAAGAGACCGAACTCCCTCAGCCTCTCCTCAAAAGGGAGGTGCTCCAAGGTAGAATTTCATTACCAGATAACACTACGCAACTGCAGGTTACAAAGGGTCTTTGTGAGGGACCAGGAAAAGTAAAAGAAACCCACCTAGCCCAGAACATTAAATTGACAGCCACTATGTCTGCTTTTCCCATTAGCAAAGGTGTGCAGATCTCCTGATCCTAGTATGGCCTAAGGACTGACCAAACCTTTGTGACAGAAAGCTGAGAAGTGGTGGGATCTCCTTTTATGAGCCATGAAAGTCAAAACCAAGTGAACTTAACTGTCCAGCTAAGTTGACTCTGAGTGCAACCAAACATCAGCATGTTGCTCCACATCCCGTCTGCTGAGCAACTTACACATGCAAAAAGATTTAGACCGATCTACTGTTCCCACTAAAGTTCTCTTGTACTAAAGACACAATTTTATATTTTACTCTAAGTTATGAAGTTGAAGCCCAAGAATCTTCTCCATGACCTTCTACAGAATGAGAATTTCAGTGAAGCTTAACATAGCTACAGCTCCTACAACTTCTGCTGGCACACCCCTGTTTTTTGTGCCTCTGACTGTGCCAATTGTGCACAGTTGTAGCAAACAGGACACCACAGGAGACCACAAACACTAAGCCACCACAGTATTTACTACTAACTGAAGTAATGCTCCCATTTGGTTCAGCACAGCAAGCTTACAGTGCATGGGTGGCAAGTGGCTCGTCTCAGCATGTGCTGATTGCAGAATGCATTTTAAAAACAAATTTTAATTAAAACAAGTATTTCTCAGCTGCTGAAAGGGGGAAGAAGGTAATAAGGGATGGAAAAGGCTCTAACCTATCTCTAGTTTCATTTAAATGTCATTTAAAAATTAAAATGAACTCTACAGCCACTTCCACACACTAGAATTTGTGTGTAATCCATATTTCCACTTGTAGGGGACCACACGTTTTGAAAGCAAGAAACTACCTCAGGAGCACTGCTAGAAAAGAAGACCAGTTTATCACAGATCAGCTGTTCATTTGGCCAGAGGGGCCTGCATGGTCAGGTATTTATTATTTCTATAATGAAACACCAGTCACACATCAGGCTGCACTCAAAGCCATTTTGTGGTGCTTTCTGAAGGTTGTAATGTCAGCACTGTTGGAAAACGGAGTGACATTTTTCATTATTTGCCCATCTTTTTTGATTACAGAAGGGACTGATTTTGGGGCAGGTAGGGTCTAGAGGTTCTTATGGGATAAGGTTTTTCCTCTTCTGATGAATGAACAAGGGTAGCTGCCTCTGGGACTTCCTCTCTAAGAGGAACAACAGAAGAAAATGTTTCTCACAGATGAAGGCACTGACTGCATGACCCAGGTCAAGTTGCTTGCAGCCAGATTCCAGTCCAAGTTACGGTGCTTTGGTCACTGGCCTGACTGCTCCAATGCTCTTCATCTAACACAGTGTAACCAAGGACAAAGTATTGCCCTTAATCTTCTACTGCTTTTAATGCCGACTGTGTGTTAGAGAAGGGAGTGGCCTTTCACAATTTTGCTTTCATATGTCATTAAATAACAGAAAAATTCTTTCATTTTAGCTCATTCCTACGAACCTCGCGCTCATAATTCTTACTGGGCTGGCAGCAACTTGAGCCATTTATGGCAGCCATATCTTAATCAAAACAAAACCATGCTCTCTGCTTCATGGTAAGTCATGGGAGTTCAAATCTAGCAAAAAGAAGCAGCCTGGACTCCCATGAGCTTTAATTTGACCTGTCAACTTGTCTGAAAATCACCTCTGTCTTGACAACAAAAGGTTTTTCATATCAGACTCACTTTTCTTTCAATAAAAGGGAAGCCTAGAAAGACAGAACTTGTCATCATGTGAAGGGCAGCACAGAGAATATGGGGCTGGGGAGCACAATTCTAAGTGGGCTTTTGTAGCTCACTGGGGAGCCTGCAGGAGGTTTTCTTTCCTGTGGCACCACAGAACTAGCTTATGCCTTTCACACAGCTGTCCTGTAAGGATTATGACTGGGCTTTGGTTTACACCAGTGACTTTTTCTTTAAATGCAATTTTTATGCAGGTTTCAGACTTGTTCTCTGGCCCTGACAAATAAAGGGTGTAGGGGTTTTGAGACCCCTTTTTTTGGCAGGAGCTCTTCTGTTTTCCTTTGTTTTTTAGCTGATTTCCTGGGGCAACCAAATATAGCCAAGGTCCTTGGATGTGGATTTGTCACTTGTTGCTTGCTAACAACTTTTGAACATCTGATGAGAGTAGAGAGCTCAAAGACAACTTAGGTTGGTGGTAGTTTTGTTAAGTTAGGTGAGCATGCAACAATGTGAGAGGACCCTATCAAGGGAAAGGCTACACTGAGTTAAAGCTGTTCACAGACACTAGAGTGTACAGGTGACAGCTATGAATACTGTACCCGAGAGAAATCTTAAAGCCTATTTTTTACCACATTAGAAGTCACCCCTTGCTCAGACATGGTATAGAATTACAGAATGGTTTAGAATGGAAAAGACCTCAGAGATCATCTAGTTCCAACTCCCTGCCGTGGGCAGGGACACCTCCTTCCAAATCAGGTTGCCCAGAGCCCCATCCAACCTGGCCTTGAATGCTTCCAGGGGTGGAACATCCCTGGGCATCCTGTTCCACTGCCTCAGCACTGACACAGTGAGGAATTTCTTTCTCAGTTCTAATCTAAATCTCCCCTGTTTAGCTTGAAACCTTTCCTCCTTGTTCTATTACTAGAATTTATCATAAAAAGTTCCTCTCTACCTTGCCAGTAGCCCCCTTCAGGTATGGAAGGCTGGTATAAAGTCCCCCACAGAGCCTTCTCCAGGCTGAACAGCCCAAATTGTTTCAGACTGTCTTTACAGGAGACGTACTGCAGCCCTCTGATCATCCTCATGGCATCCTTCGGATTTGCTTGAACAGTTCCATGTCCTTCTTATAAGGGTAAGAAGGACTGTATGCTGTACTCGAAGTGAGGTGTCACCAGAGCAGAGGGGGAAAATCACCCCCCTTTACCTGCTGGTGACACTTCTATTGATACAGCTCAGGATACATTTGGCCTGCTTGGCTGCACTCACACAGTGATTTTCCTGCCCTGATAGCACTCGTAACTGATCGCTCACATAGTTCTCTAAGGAAGAGGAGAGAATTCAAACTGAATGTTGCATGTAAACAAGTTAAAAGAAACCTGTAGCAGTTCTGAAACATCTGATTCAAATCCATTGGATCACCACAGTCCTCCTCAGCAGTTCTAGAATGAATTTTTAAAAGGCACAACTCAGTTGGTTCCTTTAAATAGTTTCTGTCACCAAGTCTTCTGCAGCCTTGTCATTCAGGCTATCAAACAGACATTGGCTTGAAACAAGTGATCAGTCATGATGATGGTAAGACCAAATGGAATTATTACCTATGGAGGAATTGCTGCACAACCTGTTACAAATTCATGAAGCAATCCATGTCCCCTTGGGTCTGTTACTTAAACAGAATTCACATTTAGATTTGCTTCTCATCTTTTGGATTTACAGCATTTCAAAGCATCTGAAGTGATGCTCTCTAAGTCATGCTCCCCACTCCATGAGCTAAATATAACAGGCATGCTGAGATGTTCTGGAGAATTTTGTATCACTGCATGGCTTCCATCTCAGGCACTACACACCTGCATGAGGGCTGACAGCTACATCATACAGCCTCACTGCTTTGCTGGTAGTTTGCTCAAGGAAGCAACCCAGAAACCAGCTGAGCACTAGAGAAGAAAGCACAGAGTAGTGGAGGTGTTTCTGCTACACAGGTCACGCTGGGTCAACTGGCCCAGGTCATGATGGGTCAGGAAATTTGAAACTAAACTCTCACACTCTAGAAAGGCTGCTGCTACTTAAACAAAGTGCAGTACAAAATCAATGAACTCAAAGGATTGACACTCCAATTCACGGTACAGAGAAGTTCACAGAAGAAACAAGAAGTACCTGGAGTTTCAGCTGCCTCTACCTAGGAGGGAACAGAAAGTAACTTCAACATGTGGGCAGAGGTGAGATGATCCCAGTAAACAGCATGTGAAGTGTTGCTGCTCAAACCTGTCCTGGCATGAAGGATGAGGTGGTAGCTGTGCTAGCAGAGCACAGGTAACACTAGCTAAAAGTCCAGTACTCTCAATACAAGAGGGACAGAAGTACTCTGTGGTGTAAGGGATTCAGTGAGCAGATAGACGTGAGGTTTTGCCATTTCTGTGACTAGACAGAGGCCTAGGAATGAAAATACATTGAAAGTGGAAGTTCTTCAGAAACATGAATGCTCTGAAAGCCTCGTACTTACTCTTGAGCATTTATATTAAATTACCAGCATAAATTCCATCATAAAAGTATAAGGGTATAATATTTACTTTATGTCACCAGATGCACCTTAGTAGCGTTAACTTACAATCTGCTGCACACTCTGTTCTCAGTTTTATCCTTTGGTTTTCTAAACTCATGTGCAATTTCCCTTTACGTAAATTGGATTAAAAGGACCAATGACACAGGATGAATCACTCCACTGATACTTGTCTACTAGTAGTCATGGCTGGCCAAGACTGAAATAGCCTTTTCATATCTTTTTATCCTGCTCATTTTGAAGTCCATATGTCTTCAAGTATGAAGTGAACTGTAAAAAAAACAAACCAACAACCCATGATCTTTCTCTTAGAATGTTATTTCTAGCCTGAAACTAAAGCCAGATGACATTCAGAGAAATGGCAGCTTAGAAAAATATCAAACTAGATGTACAAAACAAGAGATAATGCACACAACAAAGGCAGGAAAACACAGTAGCTGTAGGATCTTAATTATGCTGCATTATCAATGCAAATTTCTTTTTACACAAAGTCTTCTTGCAGCCAATGGAACCACTCAGGGAATAAATTTATGGGATGGTTCTGATGGTTGCCAAGCGCAGAATTCTCCTAACGAAAGGGCATTGACAGACAAAGCTTAATGCAGGAATTCCTCAGCCTGTGCTTCTCCTGGAGCTGCCAGCTGTGTCCCACTTAATTGCACTGGAGAAATAAACTCCAGCTGCCACTTGGAACTCCGAAAGAAAGCAACTCTCATAATACTTTTTGTGCAGGAATAAAAGAGTAATAGCAAATTAGTTGTAAGTTTCCCTCTTTTTGGCAGCAGCTAGTACTGTCAAGGCTTAGAGAAGCTATTGTTAGGTTATAAGAACAGTACAGCTAATGACTGGGCTTGAAAACAGCCATGCAAACCAGTTTGTCCATTCAAGCATAAATAAAACAAGAACACATTATGAAAACAATAAAATAAAACTGATCCATGATTCAACTACAACACTGCTTTGAAAATTGATCCAGCTACAACCACAACAATGAATTCTCACAGAATCTTCCGTGTTGAAGGAAATATTTTCAAGGTGAAATAAAGGAATGCTCTGCTCTACAACAAATCCTAGTGAAGGAACCACAGGAAGTGGTTTTGGATCCTTTAGTCCTGATGTCCTAAACACTGTATGTGTCCATTCTTTCCTACAGCAGTGACATATTTGATGGGTGTCTCATGCACCGGCAATGCTAGAACTATTTTTTCAGACATGCTTATTCATTTTTGAGGAAAAGAGTCTGCAAGTAAAATGCTTAAAACTTCAGAATTGCTTTGGTTGGAAGAGACCTTTAAGCTCATTGAGTCAAGAGAGAAAAGCAAATCAGTGGAGGAGTCTGGGCTGTGCTCAGCCAGAACTAAATATAGTCTTGTAGGTCACATACGGCATAAAAGCCCAAACACGCTGGCAGCACCGCCAGCGTACCTACTGTACCAAGCAGGCTAAGGAAAGAAAACCCTGAGTGGAAGGACTTTTAAAGGCTACCTCTTCAACTGTGGTGAAAGAGCCTGGCACCACTTTGGCAGCACAAAAGGAGCTGAAAATTACTTTATTCAGAAAAGCTAGGGCCTCTAAACCTGCTCTACAGAGGCCATGAATCATAAAAGGTGGAGGATATTAGAAGGAATGGGTAAAGGAGGAAATCTTGATAAATTTTGGAAGATAACTATGTGGGAAATTAATGAGTCAGAGAAGCCTCAGAAAGAAAACTGAATGCAGAGAAGATAAGCTGCAGCAAGCCTTTGAAGACAACCAAACAACAATGCCTGACTGGAACCCGTTCAAAAATGAGTGATGAAATACTCGAGAGCTCTGCATAAAAATGTGAGACAGTCTCTTCTGTGCCCACCTTACATGACAGAAGCAATTATTTTGCATGTTCTGGAAGCTACAGCTCTGGGACCTCCCTGGAAAGCTGCTCTAAAAGTTGAAGTGGCCTGTGAGGCAGGCATATTCTGGTCTGGATTATAGATGCAGGGTAAGTACTGAAATCAGGGAAATGAGCTCAGAACACTAGAGGAGGCAGAGCTATCAGATTAGTAGTCAGAGAAGAAAATCGCTACATCTACTCCAAGATGAAAGATGAAATAGTTGAAGAAGATACTAATGGCCTAACTCTTATCCAAGAAAAACAGGTTCTGCCTTGGAGATTTGCAGAAGATACATGATGACATTTTAAGTGGGGGCTTTGGTTTAGCATTTCTGCTCAGTTCAGATGCTGGAAGGAGGACAATTTCTCTTCCTTAAATGATTTCTCCTGCCATTCTCCCTATTAAGAACCACTGATCCGCAGGGCTGGCAGAGATGAAATTGATCTGTGGTGAACCAGTTAACAAGTTCAGGTGTCTATTGGGCTGCCATAGAGCCTGTGGCTAGTTCCAGTCTAAACACACATCTTTATGAATGATCTGGAAAAAGAGATCACACTGCCATATTGCAGACAATGTTGAAACAGAAGTTACTGCAAACACAAGATGGCTTAGAAACACAGACAGAAAGTAGTAAAATGGATTCTGTTACAGAAAGAATAAAAGAATGTGTCTGGGAACTAGAAACTACAATAAAACCACAAACGAGAAAGGACATACATGGGAGACAGAAACACTTAAAAAACCTTAATTATAATGATGAGCAGAAATGACCTACAATCCCCACATTATATAGTGGAGTTTCAACCTTGCGGTATCAGCAAATAGGACTGTGAGAGACCTTTATAAAGGGTCTAGAAAAGTTCTGTGAATAACATTTGGAGTAACAGTGGCACAAATAGAATGCCCGGCAAGATTTAAACAGCTAATAAAAGATAACTTTGTCATTCCAGTCAAAATAATCGACTACACAAATTTGAGTGGTATAAAAGTCTAAAAAGAATGAAGAGGGAAGGAAAATAACTCTAAAAATGCCAGAATATAAAGGAAGAAAATGGGTGACTACATCTTCTGGCACAGGGATGTTGAATAATGGGTTTCTCGCAAAGCTTCACTACTTATTAGTGGCAACATTGCTTATAAGATGAGACAGGAGAAAATACTTGCAGCGATGACCTGAAGTGAAAGGCATAAGCAAATAATTAGTTTTCTTCTCCATAAGCAAATAATTAGTTTTCTTCTCTACCACTATTCTAAGGATCATTTATGAAGACCCTGAAGTAGTTGTTTGGCTCCATTTAGCATTTTTCTGTGTCCTAAGTGTTAAGAAAGATTACAGGTGGAAATTTTTGTCTCTGACAAGAATGTAAAACTAAAACCATAGTAAGTATTTTATTTTGCAACGAGAGAGCTCTTGAAGCTATGTACTCAATTTCAGCTCCTACCTAAAGCAGCATTGTTGATTGACATACAAAAACATATTAAAAATTGCTATTTTAAAATCCAGCAAGGTTAGATAACATTTTAAAGAAGAAAGAAGTTGGTCACTGCATCATTCAAATCCCAAAGAAATTATAATAATTTACAAATACCACAGAGAGCCACAGAAGTGAGTTGTTTGCCTAAGACAGAAATGGCACCTTGGGTTGTATGACATCATGTTTCCCTACAAGCTTCATAGACTACACAATTTTGATGCTATCAATTGTTTGTAAAGCAGTGATGCTGATCTACGCAACTGAAACTGGCCAAAACACCAATTCCACTTCTGGTCCTGATACCCGAAGACTCTCTTCAGATATAAGAAGTGAACACAGTTAAAGAAAAACCAAAACACTTCAGTGAGATTGTATAGATCAAATCATCAATAGTCAGAAAATAGCAGAAAGAAGCAGACTTGAATAACCTTAATTTGGTCCCTTTGTTTGTTCAGATTATGATACAGTCTTTAACTGCATGATTACAGACTATTTTTTCCACTGAAACCCTGACTCATTCAGCATGCATAACAAGCAGTGCATACATAATGAACTGTTCTTCTAACAGCTATTTGATGCTCTTCAGAGCGTAGTCCCAGAACTTATTTCCTACACATTATTCCTATTCTGCTCCAAAGATTAAATATGAATTTCAGTGTGGAGTTTTCCAGGCACCTCATGGGTTTTTCTGGCTACTGTGGTGCCAGGCTGCTTAACAAACACTGCTTCAGATTTTCAAGGTCCTACTCTCTCTGAAGTTGGCTGTATCTGTTGACTCTGAGTACCCCTGATGCCAAGGTACTGTTCTTTGCTGGCACACGAACAAGAGAATTCGGTATCTTGGGCCTGAGTGTGGCTTTAGAAAGTGACATATGCTGGTTCAAACTGACGTTTCTTCAGCTGTCACACTAAAAGGCCACTTGTGTCCTGCTCCTTGAACCTGTTCCTGTCCCACCCGTGATTCTGCTTCCCAATTGCACTTCTGTCCTTCACTGCTAAGGTGTCATTTCAGTCCCAGTCTCTTTGCTCAGCAAATCATCATTCCATTCTTTCATTCCTAACCTCTGTGGTCCAGACTGCCCGGATACTCCCTCCACATTCTTGCACTTTCTATCTGTTCTTTGCAGAGATGTCTCCCAGTTTGCTTTTCAGAGTTTCCTGATTTGTATTCCATCCTTATTTATCCAATTATCCAATTCATCTAAGCTGCATGAATGCACCTCATCTTTTTCTCCTGGGGATCTTGCCTGAACTTAGATACCCTTGCCTTGCTTCTTTATATTTTTCTGTTCTCATTCTTGGTCATTTTCCCCATTTCCGCCTTCCCATTTCACCCAGTCCTCATGAATCTCCCCAGTTTCTAAGACTTTCCTCTCCTCCCCCCCTTCCCCAGCCACTATTAGAAAAGTGCCATTTTAAAAAAATGCTTATAGTTTCCTGACATATCTCCATAGAATTGGACTGCTCATGCACAAAGAGCATCTATCTACTAAAGGCTTAATCCCTATGTAGAGCTAGTACAAATTTTATTAAAAGGTCACGAGAAATTTTTAGCACACATTAAACATTATTTCCTGGCTGAAATCTGGAGATACATGGCTACAATGCTCAAGTAAGGCAAAGGAAAATAACAAATGCTACGCTTTTTCCTACAGCCAAAGTGAGTCCTAAGGAGTTAGTAGAGTCCTAAGGAACCCCTGTACATTTTCTACATGGTCTTGAATCCAACCCCCCCCCCCCCCCAAATTAATCATTGTGTTATTAATTCCTCACTCCAGTCTGTGGATTTCTGGCCCCTGTATATACCTCCCTAGGAGGTATAACCCAGTTTTCTGAATACAAACTGTTTCAATATTCATCTCTCTGACTCAGAAAAGAAGGAAAATATTTTTATTATCTGCATGGAAATGCCATTATGGGTTATGTTTATACTGCAACACTGCCTGCAGTTCCAAACCAAGTGCTCTGCAGGATTTATCACAGTTGGGTATGTAACAACATAATCACTTCACTGGTCACCTTTACAGATACTAGAGCTTGAAGATGCAGAACATTTTCACAACGTGAAAACCTAAAATATTGCTATTTCACCATGGGGAACACATTGATATTTATTACATATCTTCTATTAACCTCAGCAACGCCAACACATCACCTGAAGAGTTCCATCTTCAGCAACAAAGACACCCCTAAATAAATGGTATTTACGATATATCTGCACTAACTAAACCCACGTACACAATCAATGATGTAAATGTGCTGCATACACATTGACACGCTTACCTAGAAAGATTAATGCCATCACATTTGCTGGCTTGTTCTCACGTTTCCACTCAAAGATGCTGTTTGGAACATAAGTGCCACCTGTAGGAAATCCTGAAGTATGCTCAAGTGCAGGCTGGTGCCACATCACACACCCAGCTGCATCTCTCACATCCGATATATGTGACTCCTTCAGAACTTCTATGGGGTATTGCAGGAAGTGATGACACTGTATGACAGAGGCTAACTTAGTGAAGTTTGTAAAGTCAGAACTGGGAAAGTTGTTGTTTTTCAGTGAAACCTCTTCAGAAAGGAATGAAAATTGAAAATACTATATTTTTCCATTTGCACAGCAATCGAGCAGTCCTTAACTACAGTCTGTGGAACCAAATAGTCTGCAGTGATGAACGTGTCTCATTACAGTTACTCAGGATAAACAAATATGAAGCATTGCATAATTTATCTATTTGCATTTCTATTATTAATAAATATATTTGAAAACGTGTTTCACAAAATAACAGTCAGTCTGCCACTACTATGAAGAGTCCAGTGTCTGTAGGCAGTGCGTTAGCCATGAGTGGATAGAAGTGCATATTCAAATATCAATAAATTCAATGAATTTCCAATGCAGCTATGAAAATAACTACGGAAAAGCCTTTCCAATGCCTTGTTGATCTCCTGAGTATATCATGAAAAATGAAGAGCTTACAAAAACCTAGCATTTAAAATATTAAGCCTGATGACATCAAAATTGAGAAGCATAACCTCACAACTCGTTTGTAAAATAACTGAGGAAGCTGGACCGACTCTTTTTAGTTGACTACCATCAACTAGAAGAGCTCTGCTCCAAAAATATGATCACAAAGAAGAAAGGATGTTGTTAATTCAATAATTTGTACAATTCACTGACACAACCTCACCATTCCTCAGCACATTCAGCAGGTAATGTATCATTCACAACCAAAGCACAGGAAAAATGACAAGCTATTTTTGATAACTCGCTGCCAAACGAGAAGATGAGACTAATCTGCTCTGTGCACACAAATTACATGTCACTCTACAATCAAATATTTTCCTATTGTTTGACTCTCAGTTTTTTTGCCAGTTGGGTTTCATCACTCATAGTTGTGCATAAACTACATTACTCTCTCCTACCACAGCAGCTCTTGGGCTTGTTTCAAGCACATCACTTTGTTTTGGCCATCCATCCCTCACTACCACCATCTTACATTCAGAATAATCTTTAAAATCTGGCACCTGCAGCTCTAGAAGCAAACTTCATCTGTCTGAGGGGCTAGCAGTGCTCTCCAGGGGAAGGACAACCCAATGCAACCCAGTAGAATCTAGAATCCAGTAGAGCCTGGGGGAAGCCCAGTACAATCTGGTAGAGCCCAGCAGATCTCGGTAGAGTCCAGTACAACCTGGTAGAGCCCAGTATAGCCCAGCAACGTGGTGCTGTCCGTGGTGCTGAATAGGTCCGTTACCCACCCCCGCTAGCCCCGGAGTCTCACCAGCCGCTCTCGCCTTATCTCTCAGCACCAGCCACCGGCAACAAGTTTTGCCGTTAGCCACGGGCTTCGTCCATGTATCTGAAGCTGCTCTACTATACAAAGGAGTTTGGGGATCACAAAAAAAAACCCCGCTCACAAGGTTTTTTTCTTCCCTCTCTGGGAGCGGAGCCCAGCGCCCAACCCTGGCCCTCGGGGGAAACGCGCTGCGACGCCCGGACAGGACTCGGGGAGCGGCGGCTTTTCCCTCCCTCCCTCCCTCCTCTCTCCCGTTCCTCCAGCAAGGTGCAATTTTCCCCTTTTTCCTTTTGTTCTCCATGGCAGGAGGGTGGTGGCGGCGGCGGCGGCGGCTAGAGGGGTGGGGACCACTGGCACCCACCCGTACATGGGGGATAACAAAGGAGCACACCCGCCGCGGGGGATTAATTCGCATTAAAGCAGCATCCATGAGGGCAGCAGCATCTTGCGTGTGCGGGGATTAGCCGCGCCGAGCCCGCACTCACCGTCCCTATCGCAGAGCTGGATGGCCTCCAGACTCAGGTTTTTGATCACCTCCTCGCAGGGGCTGGTAGGGCTGCTCATGGTGGGCGCCAGGCGAGGAGGCTCCATCGCGCCCCTTAGCCGTTCCCGGGGCTGGGGTTCGGCCGGGGCTGTGCTTTGGGGCTGGAGCTTCTCGTTGGGCTCTGCTGAGCTCGGTGGAGGCGGGCGGGAACGGATTTGTCACCGCATTGGGGCGGGGAGGGGGCAGCAGTGAGACGCGGTTAAAGGGGCCGCGGCCGCCGCCGCCACCGCATCGCGACGCTCCCCGCACCCATCGCTCCTTATGTAACGGCGGGGGAGAGGCCCCCACCCCAGACCTCCTGTCCAGGGCCCGGCATGCTTCCCTCCATCTCTTTTTGTGGGAAGCAGAAATAACTCAGTGCTGTTTCTATCGAGATTTTTTGGGGAAATTAAGATTTTTGATCCTTTTTTTCCCACCTCAGCAGTTTGAGCAACAAGAATGGAGCCCGTAACGGAGAAAAAAAAAAAAAATCAAATAAAGAGTAGTAAGAGCAGCTTCAAGATACACCATTTCCTGGCACACAGAATTCAAACAAGTTAGAGATCATCCTGTCTCTTGGCTGTTATTACATGCCAACACGTCCAAAGAGTCCCTAAAGCTTCCATTTCCTATTTTGGAGTCTCCACACCACCCAGTCTCCTCCTAGTTTCAAGCTCCATTAGCAGCCAGGTGTTTGTTCTCAGAAGTGGGTTTCCACCAGGCTTTGGGATTATTCTGTTCTTTATGATGGTTTCTAGGGTAGCTAATCAGAGGAAATGAGCTCTGGGGCTACCTTGCACAAAGCCGCTGTCAAGTGCTTCTGCTGGGGAGAAGGATCAGGCACAGGAGCTCTGGTTCCTATGACACCTTGAAAAATCGATCCCACAACAGCTTCCTGCACCTTCAACTCTTCTCGCCCTCCCTTACTCGCTCACTTTTTGTTTTATCATCCTCTTTGTCTCTCTGCTGTTTTTTCACCATGAAGGAAAACATGTGCAGAGGGGTCAGGCAGAGGAGAAATGAAATGAGTAGGAAGGAACCGTAAAGGAAGAAGAAATGAAAAGGGAGAGATAACAAATGGGGAGGGAGTGTGTGATTCAATAGGGAGGTGGGGGAGGGCAAGGAACCTATGAATGAATGCACAGGCACGATGAAGGCAGGATCTGAGAAAGTGGGTGAGACTGCATTCATCAGGTTTTAATTTAGGCTCTGACAAGCATTCATGCCTTGCACAGTAGCGGCAAAACCTTTCTCCTCAATATTGCGACTGTTCTTAGCACACAGTCATCTCCTACGTAAGGCTGGGCAATTTCTCTCTCTGAAGGTGGAGTGTTTAGTCTCTCAGCTTTATGTTCCACATCCGTTCCTTCACACAGCGTGGCAGACACTACAGCAGCTCACACAACCTTGTTACTTCTTGTATAAAGTCCATTTGAAGCAGCTCCTGCCCTTCATTTTTGAGAGAATTTCCATTTTGCTCTCTCCACCTATGATTTCATTCACCCGTGTCACCTCTGCTTTTTATTCTGTACAGCTGAAATCAGGTTTTTAAAAATGGGTGGATTTTGTGGAGCTCTGGAAGCAGCTTTGGGGATGTTCCCACACCTTCAAGGCTTCTCATTTCTCTGATGCCTTAGAGCAATAACCCCTGTCTGAGCTATATGCATTTATACTTATTTTTTGGGGGGGGTAGGGAGGAGGTGGAAGAAGAGAAGACTAATTAAGTCTACACATTCAGGCAGGCTTCAGAGAAACCTTTTCCTCATGTCCACTTTATTAAAGCAGAAAATGAGCTGGACATGCCCGAGCCAGCATTTTGCAGAGTCACACTTCAGATTTCATGTTACTCCCATCACCTGAGCTGGGCCTTGATATCTTTCATAGCTCACATTACTCTCAGATGAGATTCCACACAATTGTTGGGCAGTGAATTTAGTGCTGGGTGTTTCAGTCTCAGGGCACGTGACACTCTTCTAGTGTTTTTCTTACCTAAAAGAGCTGTGCTTGGCCTGTTGGAACAAATGGCCGCATTGTTTGAGGTACAAGGTGTGTCTATGCTAAAGGAGGACCAAGTCTCAGCATCTAATCAGAAAGTTTATTCTGTGATGGATTATCCCTGACAGTGTTTAGCAAAAAATGCCACAAAGCACAAATACAGGTCAACATAATGTAAGGGGAAGGCTGCCAGTGGCAGCACAATGTTTAGAGACAACAGGAAGTTGTGGAGTTGGGGACTGTGAAAGCTTACAACGGATTCGCCACAACAGCAAC
Source organism: Rhinopomastus cyanomelas (assembly GCA_013400115.1). NCBI lineage: Eukaryota > Metazoa > Chordata > Aves > Bucerotiformes > Rhinopomastidae > Rhinopomastus > Rhinopomastus cyanomelas. Next base: position 235,299 of record VXBP01008319.1, on the reverse strand, counting down.
CTGCCACCTTTTGACATTTAGGTAAGTAGGATGTTACCCTTTTCTGCAGTTCTACAAGAGAGTGTCTGCTGTTACTGCAACCTAAATTTTCTAGTGCAATACCTGTACCAGGAAACACCAGCTGTGACAGGCACTCCTTGCCTGGCCAGGTCCAGCAGTGTCAGCTCTCATACCTTACATAGCCTGGCATTTGCTGCTACCAGAGAGGTCACTGAGACCTTGGTCCTGCTCTCCAGCAGATAGGCCAAGAGGCTGCCAGCCAGCCGAAGAGGTGTGTGGCTGTCTTCCTAAAAGCCACAACCTTGTTACAATCATAAAAGTTAGAGGAAAAGGTGCTGTCTGCTCCTTCCCTTCCTATTACAAAGTTACAACCTGCCTGTGCTGCAGTTTGGGAAGGCAGCTTGGAAGCAACGTGTGGCACAGGACTGCAAGGCAATCCCACACTTCCTACTTGAAAATGCTTTTGTACATCACAGTAGCAGGTTTCTATTTGCAAGTTATAAAAGAAACCTCCTTTCTCAGACTTCAGCAAGACTCAAGAGTTCCAGCTCGCCTTTCCCACTTGGGAATAAACAGAGTTGTGTTGTTGCTCAGTGGACTGTGCAAGCAGAAGGCAGAAAGGCTACACACACAGTTTTCAGCAAAGAAAAACAAGGGAGGAAACAGACTTTTGCTTTTCTATTAATATGTCACTTATGAAGAGAAAAGCAAAATATTAAAGGACACATCAACAGAAGGTCAAACTCAATATCCAGCATTTGATGTCAGTACTGAAAGGAGCACTGACTTCATCAGTGAACTCCTGTAGTTTGGTGCAAAATGCTTTGCAGTTTCACAGTAATTCTTTGTGGACATGTTAAGTGTTGGACAGGATTGTGTGCAGTGTATTCCTGAAATATTGTAGGAGTGAAGTAAAAGCCACACTCTGGTGACAAAAGAGATTTGAGACCCTCAGTGAAAGCCATGGCTGCATATAGTTAATGTGCAGAGAAACACACATCTTTCCAACATGGAGACAGACACTGGGGTGTGACAATTCAGAACACTAGGATGGTGTCTCACTGGGAACCTGTTTTTCTCAGAAAGCGGAGCAAGAGCCTCCTCTTGCTCAGACAATGATCCACTAAAACATAAGGAGCACAAACAGGATGGCTAAAACCTGACCGTTTGCCAAGTCTCTCAGTACAGGAATTAAAGGTGCCCCTCTGAGCAATGGAAACAATTAAGAGGAAACATTTTTCTCAGATAAACAGAAGCGTATCAAGTGAATTATCATTTTATTAACGCCACTGCTTTCAGAAATGTTGGTTTTCTGATCAGCTTTATAAAGCCTGGAGAAGCATTTAAGAAAGACAAATTCTTTGCTAGACCAAAATAATGCTCTATATTACAATATTTGGCTGGTGCCTAATGGGCACAAAGTACAGCTAATTCTTAGCATTATCATTTATTGATTTGCTTTTATTTGAAGTTTACCCTCACTTTATTAGATCTGTATTATCCCTAGAGAACAACTACAACCTTCTGAATTTCATCTCTCGTGGTATTAATCATTCTTCCTACTTCAGTAATCATGTTTAAATTTAATTAGTGCTTTGTCCTCCAGATACTGGACCATGTCTTGACTTTTAAAGGATACAACCACCTGCTTATCCTTGACGATTCTGACTGTTGTTTCTTCTCTGCCCACCAGTCAGTGGCCAGACCATGATACTTTTAAGTGAATGTTAGCCCACCTTGGTTTATTTTTGGTAATTGCCTTAAGATGTTACATTGCAAAGCATCAAATACCTTTGTAAAGCCTTGATGCTGTTTGTACTTGACTAGTCTTCTGGCTTCATCTTAGGAAGAAGTAGAGGGATAAATGCTATAATTTTTCTGGCTCAGTTTGCTGCAGTACACCTGTGTCATACCTGGGTCTCATTACATTCTTCACCTCCAGATGAATCTATTTACCCCTCTGCCTTCATATTTTCAGTATTTGTTTTGATTTGGAGCCATGCTCTTAGGACAATAGTTTCCATAGTTACTATAAATTCAGTTTTTAAAGATTTGTGACATGATGACACCTTAGGAGTCTCCTGATAATTTATCAAATCTCTGTGGGGTTTTTTTTAGCAACTAGCTGTTCCGTCAGTTCTACAAATACCCAAACGTACCCTCCTAGATGCATTTGTTCAAGTGATGGTATTTCAGTAATGTATTTGTTAGTTACTTTTCCCTAGCAGCTCATAATTACATCATGATTTCTTTCACCAAGCCATTAGTCAAAGCCCTTCATAATAAACTTCATGGCAAAAGTCCAATTCATTTTAGTGGGAATTAGAACAGGGCCAAAGTTTACCTCGTTACTACAAATTAATTACAATTAGTATTCTCTTGGTCGAGTAGCTTTGTGTTATTGTGCCTTCAGGACTTAAAATACAGCCTCTTCATATTACCTTCAACCCCTTGGCCACAGTTCTGGTACATCCTTGTACCGTCCTTGTTTCTCTCATGTGTGCTAAACTTGGAATATAAAAGCCTGTTTTGGTGGCTCTCCAGTTTGCCGGTTCTAGTGCAGTTCATATTTTACTATTACTTGCTTAAGTGGCCCATAGTGACACATTTTCTCTTCAGTGTTTCCCATTTTCATTGGAACAAGAAACATCTCTCCTGGCTTTCCATTACAGTATCTACTTGAGTCATAACATTGTTCAGGTTGGACAGGACCTTTAAGATCATAGAGACTTTCCTACTGCACTTCTGCTTTCCACAAAGAATTTTATTAAACTCCCTCAACTGATCCTGTGAATTAGATTTCCTCATAATTTTACATCCTTTCAGTGGGTGGCATCAAAACTCTTCAATGACAGCCAAGAAGGAAATACAGTTCAGTAATATATAAAGTTAATGAAGACAGTCTAAACTACTAGTTCCTCAATGTCATTTACTGATTGTTTTGAGAGCTGTAGAGCTTTCATTTCTACAGAAGATGGTTATTCCAGATTAACATTACTGCCTGGCAGCTTTTGTACCACCACAATCTGCTACAACTGAGGTGATGTGGCAAGACAAGACAGACAACCACTGTTGTGTCCCCCACTGCTGCCATAAATGCAGCTAATTAACTTCTACGGAAAATTATGTTATATGAATGAGAAGAGGAACACCCCAACATTCCTTCTCCTTGGCTCGGAGCCTGGATATGTAGTGAGACTAGTCTTAAATTTCACTCCCAGCCCTTATACTGTCTTTTGTATCTATAGCTGATTAAATATGTCATCCACAAGTACAATTTAATGAGGAAATACATTAGAAACAGTAACTGAGAGCTGAGTTTTACATGGTTTTGCTCTGGTAGGAACATACATCCACTTGGCAGGTAGATTTGATAGAGAACACAAGTGGACAATAAATGATCATGAGTTTATAGCCCTGATCTAACGTACACAAGCACTTTAATTAAACCATGTTCTGCTCCGAATGGTGCCCTACCATCTTTACTTATGTTTGCAACAGCCATCTCTGGTAATGTGCAGTATATTCTGGAATGAGGAATAAGAACAGCAACCAACTACCACAGAACATTCTCTCCTGGACTAACACTAGCTCCTCTCCTCCTTGTTCAGAATTCAGTGAGCTTAATCTAAACATGCCTACAGGAAGGGTGCTGGCTGTGGAGCAGAACAAGTGGTCATTTATCCAGGTCCACCTGTGGCCCAGTGACAGAGGTCTGACAGTAGTTCCCGTGTGTTGGAATGTGAGTCCATTTTCAGGCTTGTCTGTCTGTCTGTTTATCTGTGACCTGCTGAACTCACATCAAACCCACATCATCTGTAAATTTTTTTCCTCTAGTTTCCCGTTTTTCTTCCACGCTAACTGCTAAGGTGATGTCCTACATGAGCTTATATTACCAGGGTTATTCCTCTCTTTTGTTCCTTTTAATACCAGTTATTTTTCTTATTCATTCTCTCTGTTCTTATTTTTCTCCATTTTTAGTCTAACCTCATCTGGTTCCATCTGTCTCAATGCCAGCTTCTGCTCAACATATCTCAGCATAAATTCAGTTTAGCCCCTGACGGTACTTTTTTTAGGCTTAACCACATGACACCCACCTGGTCATTTCTGGGGCAGCTGGGGAAATCAGAAAGAGAATAGCAAAAAGGCCCAGAATTGCTTTCTGTACTAAAGCAATTGGTTTGATTTAGTGACATTACCTTTTCTGATTTCTTGTCCTTAGTATAACTCTGTACAGTAGCTGCCTCTAGAGCAGAAGGCTGTCTTTATGGATTTTATCAGACTCTTAACATATTCCTGTGGAAATATGAATTTGTGCATACAAGTGACAGACAAGTTCTGCAACAGCAGATCAAGCCAAGCAACAAAAGCGCTGGTGTAAGGAGGAGCTATGCAGAGTCTTGTACTTTAAATGCTAATCACAGGATCATAGAATCATTCTGATTAAAAAAGACTTTCAAGAGCATTGAGTCCAACCATTAACCCAGCTGCCCCAAGGATACTCCTAACCCATGTCCCTGAGCCCCAGATCTACAGAGCTTTGCCTCCACCCCAGGCAGCTTGTTCCAAGGCCCGATGACCCTTTCCATGAAGAAATTTTTCCTCACGTCCAATCTAAACTTTCCCTGTTACAACTTGAGGCCATTTCCTCTTCTGCTATCACTTGTTACCTGTGAGAAGAGACTAACCTCTACCTCTCTATGACCTTTCAGCGATTTGCAGACAGCAATAAGATCTCCCCTCATTTTCCCCAGACTAACCAGCCCCAGCTCCTTCAGCCGCTCCTCACAAGATTTGTTCTTGAGACCCTTCACCAGCTTTGTTCCCTTTTAGACCCACTCCAGCACCTCCATGTATTTCTTGTATTAGTCCCAGTGTTTTATGTGGGCAATAGCTACACTGCTACAGTTTATTTCCTTCAATATTTATAAGTGACCACCCTTTCAAACAATTTTTATAGCTGTAACTCCATTAGATTAATTTGGAGGTTGCACCAGTCTAATTATACTCAGGTCTACCTTGATATAAATAGCTTCTTAAAAAAGCTGAACACAAAACCCCCCTCAATTTCTGTGCACCACTAAACAGCTCCTGCCAGGGACGAATTAGCCCTGCTGCTAAGACAGAACTGAAACTTGTATGTGTTTCTGGAGCAGAGCCAAATGCTCTTTTATAGTAGTAACTCTAGAAACTCATTACTACATTCATAAAATTTACTCTGTAAGTAACGTTAATCAGAAAAAAGCAGGTATGGCACAGAGTAAGCCTAAGGAGGGATGGAATTCTTCAGCACTGACCAAGCACTGTTTATGTATGCTTAATATTGCAACAGAACCAAATATAACTGGCATGAAATGATATACAAATCCTGCAGAGAGACTGAGGCCTGAGCAGAAAAGTGCTCTGTGACCACTTTTGTATCACCTACCCCATGGTTTTGTTCTTTCTCTTGAAATGAAGTAATACATCACTACAAAGCAAGGGAAGCAATGAAGTATAAATTAAGCTAAATCCAAGGGTTAATGAGATTAGCAGCAATCAGACCTACAGGCTATCTATAGCCTGACCACGAGTTCGTATGGCCTCAGGAGTTAATAACAGGGCTATCACAAACATCAAAAAAGCACAATTGGCCTCTATCACTACTGCAAGCAAAACTTCCTCCTTCCAGCAGGAAGAGTGACATCTGATAAAAGCCTGGCAACAAACAGTTCAGGAAAAATTATTCAGGAAGATGTTTTCAGGGCTCCTTCCCATCTTCCAGAGGGATGAGGGGTGCTTATGGACAAATGAGACACACATTGGGAAGCCCAGTTGTGAAAGCAGAGGTTGGCCACAGAATCACAGAATCTCTTTGCTTGAAAGAGACCTTTAAATTAATCAAGTCCAACCTCTGACTCAGCACTGACAGGTCATTACTAAACCATGTCCCTAAGGGCCATGTCCATGTCCATACATGGTTTAAATACCTCCAAGAATGTGACCCCGTCACTGCCCTGGGCAGCCTGTTGCAATGTTTGATAACCCTTTTGGTGAAGAAATTCTTCCTAATATCCAGCCTAAACCTCCCTGGTGCAGCTTGTAATCATCTCCTTTGGTCCTATCACTTGTCACCAGGGAGAAAAGGATGTCCCCTCCCTTGCTCCAGCCACTCCCAAGTGGTCCCTCCCATTCCTCTCACCAGGTAGTTCTGAATTACCTTCTTACTGCAGAAAAATTAATCTAAAAGAAAAATATGCAGTTAACATGATGCTGATGCCCAGCTCTCTGGGATTTAGGTGGTCAGCACTTGAATGTCTGAAACTGTGCCATCTGAACTCAGGAGAACAGTTAACAGCAGACACTTGGCAAAGATGTGTGGCTCTATGGATGCAGAAGGCAAAAGCCTGGGAGGTGACAGGAGTGTCAATACAGGAACAGCAGTGAGCAAGTGAGATTAGAGTACAGTTGGTTTGGTGTTTTTAGTGCTCATTAAAATGACTTTCTGACTGTGCTGTCTAAATGGGAATATTATGCAAGCTTTATACAAACTGTGAATTCATCTTGGAGTAAAATCTCCTTGCCATATCTTGCTGGGAAAAACATTGTATCAACAAATACATCCAGCTTGAAATGGATTATGCAACCAGTTTTAGAGAGAACATATGGTCTTACCCCTCTTTTGTCATCTTGGATTTCTCCATCCTCTCCAGGGGTGGTGGTCTGAACTCTTTATACTGTCAAACTCTCCCTGACCTCGACAGAAAATTGTTCATCTCAAAACACAGCTGAGCAGAGCAGCCAGCTGCCTCTCCTGCAGTCACTCAGTCCCAGGCGGAGCCTGTGATCTCATTGTGCAGCTGCAAGGTAAGAACTGAGAACGGGGTCAGTTCTCCAACCTATTATGTGGTGCCTCCACAGGCTTTGGGAGCAAAGGTTTTGCTACAGCAATGACAGTGGGTATCTCCTTTCATTGCTCTTAAATTGTTTTCTTCTCTTCCTCCCCCACAACTAGCCACATAGTCTTATTACTGCTTGATCCATCTGAGCCCTAAGGCAAAGTTTTCAGCACTGGGCACACTCCTGCCAAGAGAGTTTTGTATGAATTATAAAGTCAGGGCATTCAAACAGCACATTGGTTCCCTTCCCGCAGGCTGTCTTCATGAACACTTATTCATCTTGAAATGATGGTATGCTAAGAAGTCACTTAAGCTCTTAAGCCTCCCTGATCTCATGTCACAACTTCAAGAACAACCAAAAACGAGGAGGAGAATGCTCAGAAAGCAAAAAAAAAAACCCCAAAAAGACAGGGACTGCTTGCAGCATTTCTGTTGGTGCAACTGTTGTTAAATGAAGAGCCTAACTGTGTTCTGCTGTGCGGCTTGTAACACGCTTTGATTCAGTGCAACACCTCTGTCACTTAAAGGTGAGTGCTGCAGCGTTGTCCTTTTTGGGGAAAGTAGAAAAAATGGGTAGAAATCCTTTCTGCATACAACATGCAGGAAGCATTAGGGAGGAGAAGCAAATAGCAAAGAGATATTCAGCCTTCTCCTGTTGTGTTGGCTGTTTCTGACAAAGAGAATATTTTTCTGGCAGAGGTGTATTTTAAATTTTTTTTTCTAATGCCCTCTGCCACACGTCCGCAAGCAAATAGGAGCAAGGGAGCAGCTGACTGGTTTGGATGCCAAGTCATTGTACACGGTGGACTGTAACAGCCTGTGCTCGCCAGTGCTTCTCGAAGGAGAAGGTGGTGTTCCTCCAAAGACTTAGGTGAGGGCAGGGAAAGGAAGCTTCTCACTGTCTACTTTATCCTTCCATGGGAGCTAAGTGCAGGAAGATAGATTTGGGAAAATGTATGAATGTGAAGCCACAGCAGGTTGTCACCTGACATGAGCACCCTTGTACTCTGATGCTATTTCTTGCCTTCACAGCACAGTGGCCTTGGGACACCCAAGCAGAACAAACATGAGGCAGAGATGCTCTCCAAACATCTTTGCCCTTCTCCTCCCCAAAGTGCTTTCTCCTGCTTGCTCTCTTTGCTTAACCCAGGCTTCTGGAGAAAAACAGAGGAACAATAAGAACAAGGGTCACATATAACTTGCCCTTTCCAGAGATGACATAGCATGCTTCAGGGATCAGCAGGTACAGGCTTGTCACACTCCTCTCTGTGAGGAGAAAGCATAATTCGTATTGTGAGGAGACTTCAACTTGGCATGTACATCCTTACTGGGTACCCAACCCCAACCGAGCTCTGCAGGATCCTTGAGGGGCAGGAGGCTGCTGGAGACAACACACTCCACACATTTCCAGCATTCAGAGGCAGATTATCAATTGTTTGAGGAGCTGTCCAGGTCAATCTTGATACTATTTTCAGAGCTGTGTAATGACTGTTGATGACATCTGCCTGCAATGGGCGTCAGGCATTGATGAGTCCTGTAAACAACCCAATTCTAAATGTGCAGCCATGTGTCTCCTTTCTGCTCCAGGCAGCTGATAAAGATCCATTGATGGTAGCTGCTGTCTAATACAGTAAATGATTTTGGAGATTATGGTCTACACTTATGTAATCTCTTTATGTAAGGACTGAGAAAGAAAACACGAATGGCAAACAGCAGGGGATCTGGAGCTCAACACAGGTACTGCTGTCTTCAAAGACACTTCTGAATATCCAAAGCTAATAAAAAGCCAACACAAGTAAAATTCACTCTCTTAAATATACACTAGAAACTTATATACGAGTTGAACCTTACCCCAGAATCCTATGTGATAATCCACTACCTGGTGTTTAGCTAAAAAAAATTCAGTGCATAAAATGGGAGGCAATTAAGCATTAAGTTTTAATCCTAAGCAAAACCAACCCAAAACTCAGCAAAAAAGCTGAAAACCTGGAGTCTAGAGAGTGCAAATGGGTTGTTTTTGGGGTAGTTTCAGGTTGGAGTAAAACACATTGTTCTTCCTAATCAGCAGACACACAGTGACTCAGGCAAGCTGATGTTTTTTCATGATTTATGAAACTGTTTGAGTACCTCATGTGCTGTGTCAGCACATTGGTTGTTGCTCCTAAGGAGAGTGAATTCATTCATTATTGTTCGTTCCTCATAATTCATGCTCCGAGTAGAGAAGGAGGAAATGGCTTAGCATGTTTGAAATCTTGCTGGCAGAGAGAGTAGATTATATAAGGGAAGACAGAAGATAAAAGAAGCAAGAACAGCAGAATGGATGGAAAATGCAGAGAGCCTCCACTGTCCTTTTCATTCATATTTATTACTGTCTGCTCTGTTCTTCCTTTATCTTCTTTTCTGGTGCCACACTGCAAGCTTTGAGAACACTGTGATCAGATTAAATGGCAACAAGCCAATGTGTGCAAGACCTGAACATACCAGAGTGCTCCTGGATGGAGGCTCTTTGTAGTCATGTGACAGTGTCTCAGCACGTTTCATACCTACAGAATACAAGGGGGTGGTTCATCCTGTCTTTCCTTCTGAGCATGAGGTACAGAGGGCTCACAGATTTCCAAAATTCAGTGCACAAAGGAGGTTTCTCACTGAATTGGATCTTGAGAGAGCTGAGAAAATACTGGGGGAAAAAATACATCCACTGGCATCGCTCATGGTTTTTAATGAACTTGTTTCAGCAGTGTTTGGTTCCTTCTAGGTTTGTCCTTCACTTACATCCTTAGTGAACGGAACTGAAAGCATTATGCAAATTATTCAGTGAAGGATGTGAAGTAAAGCATCGGTAAAGATCAGATTCTTAAAGACAGAAGCAACTAAGGAAATTCTGTGTCTGCACTGCCCCTAGTTATAAACAACAGGGCTCATATCTGGGGTTTTTTTCCCCCTAATCAAAAAGCTGTCATTATAAATTAGTTAGCATTAAAATGTTTTTTTAAGCTGAACTTTATCCGCCTCTCAAATGGAGAACACAGCCTGAACATGCATGTTTTATCAAAAAACTTGTCTCTCTTTTTTTTAATGTTTTCATTTTTTCCCTTAAAATGAAGAATCTTAGCTCATGGACATTTCCTTGGCAGTAAGACTTTGGGGAGAAGAAAAAAAGTTAAAGCCTGCAATATTGGCTCCTCTTGCCATGAATTATCACAGGCAGAACAAGTCCAAACACAGTCCTTGCTTGCACCCATCTTCTCTTAAGCCCTGCAGAATAGCTCTAACTACAATGTAGAGAAAGTGTCTTGAAAGAAGTAAAGCAAGAGGAAAAATGCCCTAGAGCCTGTGCCCAGAAAGTTGCTGAAGCAATTCCTGCTGGTGCTTTATCTCCAACCAAGTTCATCCATACTTTAGGCAAAGTCCTCGAGACAGTTCTGGAGAGCTGATAACCCATGGTATGCACACATGCACTTGACTGAGAAGTCTAAAAAAAGTGTGCTTTCTGGAGCAGATGTTGACAGCACAAAAAATACTCTAAAAAGTCAGTGTTTTTAAAGAATTTTCCGTCGTCACACAGAGAAATACAGAGATACAGGGGATTTCGAGAAACTAACTTTCTGCTCACAGATATGTTTTCTATTAACATTTTTCTTTCAACTGTGATTTTTATAATATCCTTACAGTGCTCCTCCTCCTTTCCCTCATGGTGCTCTTTTCCATCACAAGCAGTAAGTTGCCTGCCTGGGTCTCTTCATTCACTGTGACATTAGGTACTTAAGCCTAAGGCACTGACATCTTTCAAAAGGTTACACAGGGTGGCAACACTTTTCATTCGGAAGATGAAATGCACTCAGGCACTGAATTCTGAATTTCAATTATTTCTTGACCTATGCCGGCAATTTACACACTTTTTACTCTTCTTTTTCTCCACGCCTTCCATGAGGGAGACATTCAATTTTCCAAACATTTATTTTGGACAGAAATACAGCTCAGCTGCAAAAACAACTGGATGCATATGAACAGCAGAAACTTACTTATACCTGTTCTGTTATCTGTGTGATAAATTGCCTCCAGTAAGACACTCAAAGTAGCAAAGCAGTTTGAGCTGGAGGGAGCAGCCGCAGAGCACGACCGTCTGGCAGTCACCAGCTAGCTGAGATTTCTTTGTACTCCTCTACACCTATCCCAGCTGTCATCATTATTAACATTATTATTTTAAAGTGGCTAAAACTGCTCCTTAAAGTAACAATTTTTCTCTGTTTCTGCAAACTTTCTGCTTTTCCAAACTTTAGCATTTCTTTCTCACCCTCTTTTGCCTTTTTAGTTCCTCTAATGCCAGATACATCTTCTTTTATTTATAGAGAACACCTATATATTTGCCAAGGACTAGAGGGTAAGGAAAAAGTCTTAGGATAAATACCTCTCATGAGGTCTCCAGAGACAGAGAGTATGTTCTTCCTTCCCAGAGTGATAGCATGAACAAAGTTCCCGGACTTTGATGAAGTGGTTGAGATGGACATGTGGATGCCTATTTTTAGACTTTGCTTCTAAACTGTCAAGCATGTCCCTAAAATAATGGTATAAAACACTGACCAGGCCAGAATGGAATAGAGCTGATCCCCAGTGCAATGTAGAGACCCTTCAGGTTTCTACTTAAGAGTAAAGTGTTCCATGCAGCCATGCGTCTGCAGCTAGAACTGCTGAAAGGGTTAATTATGACCTACTTGTGTTTCAGCTCTTCAGTAAAAGTCCTACTGAGCGTAATAAAATACTGACTAACAATGGATTACAATATCAAGAGTTCTGAAAGCATTCAAACAGCAGCACTCCAGAAGAACACCTCTTCATTCGGTACATAAACTCCAGGCAAGAAGGGTACTGTGGGCCTGTCATTTAGACACATTCGGACATTCTGTATTTCTATTTAAAAATATTCAAAAGGCCATGGAGGTCTAAGGATGAATATGCACATTTCAGGGTTTCTTTCCCTTCAAATTCTGATGTACTCAACTACACCTCAGTATGACCTTTTCAGGTCTTTTCTTCATCACAGATCTATAGAATACAAAATCCACAAGTCTACAGAGTATAAAATCATAGAAACATAGAATCATTAGGGATTGGCAGGGACTTCGAAAGATCTAGTCCAATTCCCGTGCAACAGCAGGATCACATAGACCAAGTCACACAGGAACACATCCAGGTGGGTCTTAAATATCTCCCGTGAAGGAGACTCCACAACCACCTTGGGAAGCCTGTTCCAGTGCTCTGTCACCCTCACTGGGAAGAAGTTCCTTCTCAGATTAATGTGGAACCTCCTATGTTCCAGCTTGCACCCACTGCCCCTCATCTTATCACTAGATGACCCTGAGAAGAGCCCGGCTCCATCCTCCTGACACCCATCCTTCACGTATTTATAAACATTAATGAGGTCACCCCTCAGTCTCCTCTTCTCCAAGCTAAAGAGACCCAGCTCCCTCAACCTCTCCTCATANCTATCCTCCAGTCCCTAGGCACCTCTCCTGATCCCCATGACTTAGAAAAGATGATGGGGAATGGCTTAGGAATTACTTCCACTGTCTCCCTTAGTATGCACAGGTGCATCCCATCTGGGCCCATGGATTTCCCTCCTGAAAATCAAAAGAAAGCTTCACAGACCAAGAAAAACACATAAACTGCCATAGAAATGTTATGTGCTACATAGCTTGGTTTTTTTCTTTTGTAAACCTGACAGATACAACTTAATTAGAAAATTATGTAAGAAGAGACACAAATGCAAGTCTTGAATATGTCCTTGAACCTTTGGTGTGAGATAAATACTTCTAAAGATGAGAAATCACCATAAACAACTGTCACCTCGACTTCTGTGTGCTCAGGAGGTCAATGCAGCTCCCACACTTTGACTCACGTGTAAATACAACACTTGGGCTGGAGTGGAAGCGCAAAACCTGCGTGTGTAGTGTAATGATAATGGAAGCCAACTCATAAGAGAGAAGCATCATATCATGGTGAATCATCTGTTAGTTGTGTGTTTCTATACTGACCAAAGCAGCCACTGCAAAAACCTGATCCTTAGGCAGAATGAGAGGCAGGACCTGTGTGACTGCACGAAGATTTCTGCTCCATTACAGCTGTAAGAATAGTTGTCTGCCACATGTAGTGTACACAAGTGCTTGTTTTAATTAAGGTTTAATCTCCTCAATCTCTGCACTAATCCTCAATTCTCTTTCATAATATTTCCACAGACCACTGCAGGATATTTTCTGGCATGGCAGAAGTCTTGAATTTTGCTGGGTTTCATCTGGCTTGCCAGGCTTCTGTGTATCTACCTTCATCTTTTATTTTCTTCCAAATATGCAAGGCAGAAACAAAACACCAGTGTTTGAGCATGAATCAGAAAAGAATGACAATTTGTGGATTGGAGGAACAGCAAAGGTGCCACTAGAGTGTGTAAGTGGGCAGCTGGCACAGTAGCTTTTGCCAGCACTTGCATCAATGTGGGAGTAGAGCAATATGGTAGCTGTTAACAATGTACTTAATAAATATCTCATCATATGTAAAGTTGTGACTAGCCTTTTGGAGGAAGAAGCTGAGTATTCCCCGCTTCTGTGGCAGGATTTTATGTGCAATCCCAGCAAGAATTGGCAGCTTTTCATGGGTGTTTAGACGCTGTACATAAAAAATTGCTTACTTGAAATCTAGTGTGTAGAGAAATAGTGAAACAACAGTGACATAATTCACGTGCTAAACATGGCTTTTTCTCAGCTGACTCAAACCTTAAGGAGAAGCACACAGAGTCTTGGTTTCTAAACAGGTGCCTCCATAAAGAGAAGCACTTAAATGATTTTTTTTTGGTTGCTGTTAGTTAGATCTAGGAAGGACCAAAGAAATCCATTCTTGTTTCACAGGAGTTTTATATATTTTGTAACTATTGTACTAAACAAAGAAAAGGTTGCAGATAAACATGGCACTACACCTCCGTGGGGTGTATTTCTACAACTATTTCTTGCCAAATGCCCTATTAAGATGCTACAAAGACAATCTGTCTGCTTGAGTAAAGAGATTTTTCCATTCAGTAGTAATGGTGCTTATCCATACTCCCAACCAGCCTTTAAGATGAGGATTCTACCCAGAGAACATCACCCACACCATTTTTTTTACATTTGCAAAACCATACTCTCTCTTTTTTAAAAGGATTTGGAGAGGGAAGGTAGTGGAGGAAGAAATGGCCTTACTAAACACAACAAAGTCCTTCAGCAACTATGATGGACAAAAATGCTCCTCTATGCAGAGGAAATTAGGGTTTATAGTTCCACATGCACTTTTCAAAAGGGCCATTTACAGTTTCTTACTATAATGTTAATGATTTGGACATGGCTGTTTATATTCACAGCTACTGTCACCAGGGTGAAAAAGTAAGAGACTTTCTCCACCCAACCCACTAACCCTAAAATCTTGAAATACATATCTGTAGCAAAATATCAAGCAGCAAGATTCCCTCCCACCAAAAAAGAAACACTGAATTGCAGCTTCTGAATGAAAATTAAGATCCTAAACTGTTCTAGCAGCCCAGAAAGACCATGGCAGAGGTGGGTTTTGTCTTCTACTGCCAGGGTGGTGTCAGCCTACTGCCTGGGTGAAGAGCTCATGGGGGCAGGTCAGCCCCCAGAAAGACAGAGGAGTAGGGACCCCAACCACCCAGCAAAGTCACCACTTTTCTTCCAGGCTCTCTTGTAAGCTGCTCATTTGCATTTATCAAGACATGAAAGAACCTCATGCAGTCACCACCAGCTTGGCTGAACAGCAAATGAATCTACCAATTCTCTCCTGAGGTGTTTCAGGTGTCCCAGGGACATGGCATCATCATGATGGCATGGAATCCCATCAGCCTGAATGTGTAGCCACACACTGCTCAGAGCTGGCTGAGGTGCATTATTATATCTGCTGTTGTCACCTCTGATTTCCCTCTTCATATCTGTATGTGATCATAGGATGTTAGGGGTTGGAAGGGACCCAAGAGATCATCGAGTCCAAGCCCCCCGCCGGAGCAGGACAAAACTATCTAACACAGATCACAGAGGAACGCATCCAGG
>VXBP01008319.1:59537-212036 GCA_013400115.1 Rhinopomastus cyanomelas | reverse complement strand
GATGGGGCTCTGAGCAATCTGGTCTAGTTAGAGAAGTCCCTGTTGTAGGGGGGTTGGACTGGATGACCTTTGGAGGTCCCTTCCATCCCAATGTATTCTATGATTCTATGAATACCACAGAGCATTATAGAATCACAGAACATTAGGGATTGGAAGGGACTGGATCATCTAGTCCAGTCACCCCACCACAGCAAGATCACCTACATCAAGTCACACAGGAACATGTCCAGGCAGGTTTTAAACATCTCCAGAGAAGGAGACTCCACAACCCTCTCTGGGCAGCCCACTCCAGTGCTTGATCACCCTCACCGTGAAAACGTTCCTTCTCATATTCATGCAGAACCTCCTATTTTCNAATTGAAGATACAACAAAACTCATGCTTTGACACATCCCCGAGTGACCTCGTAGTGCTGGGTTGAAGGCTGGACTTGATGATCTTAAAGATCTCGTCCAACCAAAGAAATTCTGTGATTCTGCACTGCCCTCTTCTATTAAACAGACCAAGGCAAAAGGAAACTGACACCTGCATTCTATTAGCTCATCCATTTGAAGAGCTTTCCGGTCTCTCATTCAAGAATTTACATTTTCACTGAGTCATCTGGCTTAGAAACACATAAGACACAGTGTAAACCTTTTTGTTATGTAATTGCAGAATTCATCTTTCATAGACTCACAGGACTGTTTAGGTTGGAAAAGACCTTTAAGATCACTGAGTCTGGCCATTAACCACATTGTCCCAAGGCCATCAATAAACTGTGTTCCTAAACTCCAGATCTACATGACCTTTAAACATATCACAGAATCACAGAATCCTTAGGGATTGGCAGGGACCTCGAAAGATCATCTAGTCCAATCTCCCTGACACAGCAGGATCACCTAGACCAAGTCACACAAGAACACATCTAGGCGGGTCTCAAATGCCTCCAGAGAAGGAGACTCCACAACCACCCTGGGAAGCCTGTTCCAGTGCTCTGTCACACTCACTGTGAAGAAGTTCCTTCTCAGATTAATGTGGAACCTCCTATGTTCCAGCTTGCACCCATTGCCCCTCGTCTTATCACTAGATGACACTGAGAAGAGCCCAGCTCCATCCTCCTGACACCCACCCCTCAAATATTTGTAGACATTAATGAGGTCACCCCTCAGTCTCCTCTTCTCCAAGCTAAAGAGACCCAGCTCCCTCAGCCTCTCCTCATAAGGGAGGTGTTCCACCTCCTTCATCATCCTCGTTGCCCTACGCTGGGCTCTCTCCAGCAGCTCCACGTCCCTCTTGAACTGATCCAGACATGGAGATTCAACTGCCTCCCTGGGCAGCCTATTCCAAGGCCCATGAATAAACTTTTCCTCGTATTCAACCTAAATCTCCCCTGGCACAATGTAAGGCCATCAAAACCTCTCTTTTACTTCTATCTCTTTTGCTCCATCTAAATATCACTGCCATGCTATCTCTTTGCAATGGTTTAATCTACCTACACTTTGTACTTGATAAAGACAAGAAAAATGGTTGCTTGACTTATTGCTTGGCTATTTGGTACTTGATATTAACATGGGTTTCAGAGGAAATTCCAGTTTTGTCAAGGAAACAAGGTCTATATCACCCCATACATTTGCAATATATAGACAGACATTCAGGCAGGAAAGGAAGGCTGCACCATTTATCCACAAAAATGAGTATTGTGCCATGACGATCTGTATTTTTATAGACCACATGGTCTGGTGTGGTCAGGAATGCCACGGTTTCCCTTCACACTAAGGGCTCTGTAAGGAAGATTTCCCAGGCAGCGTTTGGTGTATCATTGGTATTTTGGAAATAACATTCAGTTTTTGTCTCTGACTTCTACAGATTTTGCTGTTACCAATAAACATTTTCGAGCAGAAGAAAGCCAGGGCTAGGATACGTATTTCAGACACAGCCAGGAATGCCTGGAAACAACACTGCTGTGACAAACTGCAGAGCTGTGTGATAAACCACGGGGCCATTTGGTAAACCACTTTTAAACCCCTTCGGTTACAAGGGGAGAATTGGGATGGACCTGATAAACACTTTGATTCAGGTATTAATAAAAGTTGTTCCAAGTAAATTTTTAACCTGCTTTGCAGATATCTTATTCCTCTATGTTTTTCACCTGTCCACAGCTCCCTGTTGGAGCACTCTTTTGAAGACAGGCTGAGACAGTTGCCTGGAGAGGAGAAGACTCCAGAGAGACCTTATAACAACCTTTGAATACCTGAAAGGGTATAAGAACACTAGGAAAGAACTGTTTACGAGGGGTAGTGGTTTTGGACTGGAAAAGGGTAGAGGTTAGGTTAGACACTAAGAAAAGTTCTTTACTATGAAGGTGGTAATCACAGGAACAGGCTGCCTGGAGAGGTGGAGAAGGCCTCATCCCTGGAGATATTGAAGGTCAGATNCAACAGGTTGGTCCCCAACCTATACTGGTACCTGGGTTGTTCCTGCCCATATGCAAGACTCTTGCCCTTGTTATAGGTCGTTCAATTTCTCTCTGCCCAGCTCTCCAGCTTGTCTAGATCCTGCTGAATGGCAGCATAGTCTGCTGGGGTGTCAACCACTCCTCTCAGCTTTGTCATCAGTAAATTTGCTGACAGGGCACCCTAATCCCTCATTCAAGTCACTAATGAATAGATTTAATAGTACTAGTCCCAGTACTGACCCTTGGAGGACTCCACTAGATACAGGCCTCTGTCCCATTGACCACTACTCTCTGGCTTCTATCCTGCAGCCACTTCACAATCCACCTCACTATCTGATGGTCCAGACCACACTGCCCCAGTCTGGCTGCGAGGACGCTGTGATGACCATGTCAAATGCTTTAGAAGTCAAGATAGACCATATTCACTGCTTTGCCATCATCTATCCACCTGGTTATGCCCTCATAAAAGGCATCCCTTTGGTGAAGCCATGCTGACTGGTCCTAATAATCCTGTTGCTCTTCATGTGCCTAGAGACAACGTCAGGTATAAATTGTTCCATCACTTTTCCTGGGATGGAGGTGAGGCTGACTGGTCTATAGTTACTTCGGTCCTCATCCTTACCCTTTGTGAAGATTGGAGTGACATTTGCTATCTTCCATTCTCCAGGCACCTCTCCTGATCCCCCTGACTTCGTAAAGATGACGAAGAGTGGCCTAGCAGTGACTTCCACCATCTCCCTTAGCACTCGTGGGTGCATCCCAACAGGGCCCATGGATTTATGTACATCCAGTTTGCTCAACTCATCTCTAACCTGGTTGTCATCAACCAGAGCAAATTCCTCTTTTGTCCCAACTTGCTCTGGGGCCTCAGCTGTCCGGGGCTTGATATCAGGACAGCCCCCAGAAGTACAGACAGAGGCAAAGAAGGTGTTCAGTATCTCTTTCTCTGTATCCTCTGTCTCCAGAGCACCCACCTCATTCAGCAGTGGGCCTACATTGCCTCTAGTTTTAGTTTTACCTGTAATGTATTTGAAGAACCCCTTTTTGTTGCCGTTGACCTCTCTTGCAAAGTTTAATTCCAAGGAGGCCTTGGCTTTCCTAGTTGCATCCCTACATCCTCTGACTACAGCCTTATAATCACCCCAAGTGGCCATCCCCTCCTTCCATGACCAGTCACCAATACACTGGAGAAACTTCCTGGACCGTGGATGGCTGGCTGAGTAGGTCTTCCAGCAAATACCAGGGTAGTTAAAATGCTCCATGAGAACCAAGGCCTGTAGCTGTGAGGCTGATGTCAGCTGTCTGTAGAAGACCTCATCCACCTCCTCATCCTGATCTGGTGGCCTGTAATAGTCACCCACAACAGTGTCACCCATGCCAGCCTTCCTCTTACTGTGCACAAACTCTTAACTTTTTCTTCAACCACCCCTGAAAGAATTGACATCCAGTGCTTAGGGGACAGTAGGGCTCAAACCTAGGACCCTGCTATTACAGGTCTGCTGGTCTACTGGATGCAGCACTGTGACATGACACCAAATGAGGTATGACGGAGCACTGGAACAGGCTGCCCAGGGGGGTTGTGGAGTCTCCCTCACTGGAGGTATTCAAGACCCGACTGGATAAGTTCCTGTGTGACTTGGTTTAGGTGATCCTGCTGTTGCAGGTGGATTGGACTAGATGATCTTTCGAGGTCCCTTCCAATCCATAGTGATTCTATGATCATTCTACTTCTTGGCCTCCAGAGCAGCACATCATAGTTATTAGACATGAAACAAATAAAAACACTGAATTGTTTAGGCAGAAAAAGAGACTTAAGATCAATTCCAACCACATACACAAGTTTATAATGCTCAGTATCTGTGGGTTTTCAAGAACAGGTCCAAAATCTGCAGGGGATGGAGCAGTTGCATAACCTTGTGCTAGTTTGGAACTGCGGGCTTTTCTAAATCCACCCACAACTCCACAAACACAAGTGCTCTAGCACATTGTGTGTTTCTGCCTGTGAGCATGTGTACACATGCTCCATATAATAAGGTATCTAATGAGTGGCAATCTCCTTAAGGAGCTTTTCTCTTAATCCATTTGAATTTCAAAACACAGCTAAAATTGCAGGCGGATTTCAATTGTATACAAAATTTGAGATTGGATAAGTGATCTGTGTGGATTCTTAACTTTTTGTGGGTGGCCAGTACTGCTTAATTTGTGTAAAAAAGAGTAACTAACAGGAAGAATGGGCGACATAAAAGATGTGGATTTTCTAGTGTGTTTGGCGGTACGAAACTGCCCTCTGACAAAGGAAAAAAAGATGCACTGCTTAAAGTGCGACACTGATTGGCTGATTCAGCCACATTTCTCAGAGGATTCTGAGAAAAGTGTGAAGACATGAGTGAACACTGCAGCATTCGTTAGCTACTCTGAGAGACAGAGCAGAGACATTCCCACACAATTAATTCCTGAAGTAAATCCCAAAGTGTTTTCCCATACAATGTCAGTCAAGACTATTAGTCACTGGTGTCCCACTTCCATGCCTGCTCCTCCATTTCAAGCTCCAAATAATCTAATAAACTACACCAGAGAATGTTTCCATCCTGTCAAATTTTTATCGGTGGTCCTGCCCTGTGTCAGGAAAGCAGTTTCTCTGGGGCATGGCATGGAAACAAGTCTTTTGCTCCTGTTTTGAAGAAGGTACAGATTTAATTTGGGAAAAGTTTGTGTGTAAAGGATGACCTATCTTTCAATAACACAAAACATGAAATTAGAGCTCCCACTGCAATTCACAAGCACAAGATGCACCGGGGGCACCGTGGGCACTGCAGATAACCCAAAGCTGCACTTAGTTTGTGCTGAGCTGTGGTACAGCTCAGTGATTAACACAGTAAGAATTAACGTGACAGACCAGGGCTAAAAGAGAGTCTAAGGCCCTTGGCACAGCCCAAGTGCTGAGGGTAATACATGTGACAGTAATATTTCTGTCTCTCTAAATTTACAGCAAGGGAAGGGATGAGATAAAGTCCTGAGGAAAAGTGACACAGGTGAAGTAGGGAGAGGCTGTTTATTGTAGCAACTTTTTGCAGCGCTAGAGCAAAGCAACACTTGATGTTCTTCAGACTCGGGTAATATGCCTAACTCTCTTAGCCATATGCTTGGTTCTGGTAGCTTTCTCTTCAAAAGGAAAGGGGTTGGTTCTCAATTTGTAGCCAGACCTACTTTGTTATTCACCTGATTCCTACCCACAAGTGGCCTTGCATCCCCAGCTCCAGAGACCAGATAGGGTGTATATGTACATAATGTGCCCTGCAGGTCTGACAACTGGCTGCTCTCTGTTCCTCAGTTCTCCTTGTAACGCCTCTTTGGAAGACAGCGTCTTGCACAAACCATGGGAAGACAATCACACACAGGCAAAAAACCCCAAACTTGCCCATGGCAAGTTTTGATGATAAAATGTTCCCAACCCAGACAATCTGGATATAGGTCATATTCCAGCCAAAATCACAAATAAAAATAAGCAAGCTGTGAAGGAAGCCAGAGGATTTTGGACTTTAGGACTTTCTAGATACCCTAGCACTTGACAAGTTTTTGAGCTGGAGGAGACTGCTGATCCTACATCTACAACTGACCAAAAATTCACTCGGCAGCAGCTACTCTGTTGGGGTTTTCTCAAACGAGAACACGACACGACTCTAATCAGAGTTGATGGAGATCAATAGAAGCCTTTTCTATCATTGTGTTTAAAGGGACACATGATTTATCGATTTGCGTGTATCAGACGTTAGCACACGTATTTCCTAGTTTGTCAGCAGCTGATCTGCTGTAATGTGCAGTGAATCTGTAGATCCAGATGTCACTCAGTACAAAACCAAAGTAAGGCTGGGAAGACAATGAAGCAGGTAGACTGGCATAGGACATATTCGCACTGCCTTCAGTTTTACAGTATGTAGAGATTTCTACCTGTGCTGATCACCAGAGTCAGAAGTAACTTAGCATTCAACTCACTGGCCATGTTTAGGCACACACACATGAAAGGTGGAGTCTAACAGCTACCTGGGTTCCCTCTACAGTCAATGCAGCAGGACAAGTACCTCACTCTACCCCGCCCTCCTCCTGAGATCGTCTCCAGGGACCACCTCCACCTGGGTGGCAGACCTAGGCTTACATACCTGAACTAAAGCCAAACACAGGAGACAGAAATCCCAGCCACAGAGAAAGCTGTTTGGTTTATTTAAAACTTTGCTTAATATCATTGGTATGACCCAGCCCAAATACTTCACTTCAGCGATGCTTTACACCCAATTTCCGTGAGATTAACATGTTATTAGTGTTGGTAAACGCAAAAGGGATTTGCTGAACCATGCCCTTTTTCAAAAACACAGACCAACTTTCACTTGTTAAAGCTTGTATAACACACATGCCATCCTTAACAGGATTAATTAACACAGTATTAAGGATAAATAGAAAACCTAGAGCCACAGCACCTGCAACATATGAGAGGGGCTTTTAACACGTTTGACCTTTCCTACTCCCAGCTGAAGTGCAGAAATATAGAGATTATTTCTGCTTGGAAGCAAGCAAAAAGAACCTGAAAAATAAGTTTATACTTCCAAATGACAGTATGATTGTGCGTTATGGAGAGGTCACCACCTTCTAATAATTCATTTTTCCCAGGGCTTGCAGCGCAACTGGATATAATATTCACAGTGCTTGAGCTGGGGACAGAGAACACCAGTTCTGCTTCTGCTATGAGAATAAAAAACACGATCCCATGCAAATGACTCACTACTGTTATGTTAGCTTGTAAATATCTTTGTGTGATAGAAGGCAGCATTTCAGAGGAGCCCTCTTGAATCAGCTCTGTCCTCTTGAGCTCGACGGCATTGTTGTGAAGGAGACAAGCTTGAAATGCAACAAGATATATAAACTCAGGGCTATCACTGCTGGCACTGGCTCCCACTCTCTCATCAGTCCTGGAAACCCTCTTAGCAGGTACTGCACGGATTTCAGCACAGTCAAACAGGAAAAAGTCTCGCAAAAATCTATCATCTTGCACATGCAGTTCTTGCCTAAGAGATGGCACAAAGAAGATATTACAGACTCAAGAGACAAAACTCGTTTAACAGGCCCTTATCCTTTAGTCTCTGAGAACAATGCACTTCTCTGTTAGCTTTGCTTTCCCCAGGCACAGGACCTGAAACACTTCCCTTCACACAGCCCAAATGCTGGTTTCCATTTTGTGGAGAGCTACACAGTTTGATTTGCTTCGGTGGTTCAAAAGTTCTATGGGGAAGAGCTCCTGTGGAGAGGACAGCAGATCGTGCTAACAAATGGGTGCCTGTCTTGGGAAACAGCACATGGCTGTACACATGCGCCTGAATGATGGGCTGGCAAAATACCCTGCTGAGAGCCAGCCTGGCAGGGGAAGAGACTTTGCAGACCTCGGAGTCACCAGGAGCAATGCAAAAAAGAGCCAGAAAAGAACCCCCATATTTTTGTTTTTCAAAGTTAATGGTTATATAGTGCTTGAAAAAAGTTTATTGTATCAATATTCATCGAATCAGGAAGGGAAAACAGTGCCCAGTTGTTTGAGGAAAGCATTGGGATGTGAAATCAGAGCTCCGGTCTGCAGTGGTGTTATGCTAGGATAGGGACAAAAGGATACAAAACTCCATTGCTAAGAAAAGAGAAAGAAAAGCTGGTAGCTGAAAAGATTCCAGGCTGCTCTGTAAGGACAGCTACAGTGTGTCAGTCCAAAGGGAATCACCCGTGTCTAAGTCCTGCTCCAAGGCAAAAATCAGTATAAAGGTGACAGTACTTGGAGGTTTCAATTGCTGTACCTTGATAAGCCAAACAATAGTATTTTCAGAACTAAAGTAAAGGTAAAATATGCTACACTTCCTCACAAGAAGAGCACCATACACCACAACAAAATACCTTCTTCTAAAATGAAATGTCCTACCCTGCTCCTACTGAAGTAAGAGACCTCATAAGGGAGTAGAATTAGACCCATACAGTAAACACAGATAAGAAATTTTCCACACCAGTCAGCTATGTTTTTATGACATTGCTTATCACAGAGAGTCTGAAAGGTAGTTAACACACTCTGCATTATGAACAGGACTATGCAGCTACCAGTATATAGAACTCACAACATGCAGGCTCACCACTCCAGTTGCTGAAGAGCCTCATAGCAAAGCCTCCTACCACTCATCCTCTAAAATTTTACTCATTAGACTATTTTATATCTAAATGCTCACCAGTTTTTTTCACTGCTTGGGGAAAAAGGATGTGGTGCTAGAAGTCAGCTCCTGGGAACACCTGGGAAGGGATGAGGGGAGGGCATAAATACATGCTACCTTGCAGGCAAGGGTGTCCTTGGTCCTATACAATCCAACCACAGAAAGAGCACTGAGGCCTTGATAACCGTAAGGCTTTTCAGAAGGATTTTGACTTGTACGTGTTCCTAGAAGAACTGCATGGGATGGTACATCCTGGGGCATAAGCTACCAAAGAAGCTGCACAATCTGCTGAGCTTCAGCAGACCCAAAGAAAAGATTTAGAGCTGAAGTTTCCCATAGGAGACTCCAGTCTTTTGTGATGTGGGTTTAAAATGTCTGTTTAGGATGTCTTTTAGATTTTTTTCACCCCCAAAATAATATGAGACCATTTAAATGATGAAGCCAGATACAGTAAATATTGTGAGGTCAAAATGTTCTACACCTTGTGGTTGAAGAAGAACCCAACAAGCAGTTGCTACACTCTGTGGTTTACATCAAGTGCTTTCTGTTATTTTTTAAAGGCACATCAGTCCTAGAAATATTCAAGTTGGGTGGTCAGTGTTTTCATTTCAAGTCTCAAACAACTGGTGGAAAATAAGAACCGACAAGCCACGAAAGCGTAAGCCTATCTTTGGCTGCTTTTCCACCAAGAAATCACTTAGCCCAAAAATGCTGCCATAGTCTACAGGAAGAAAACTGTGGATGAAAAGGTATCTCAGAGTATGTATCAGTTTTAATGTAGGAGGCACTTTATTATGAGGCAGGACTAAGAAAGAAGTCCAAAGCCACTGAGAGCATTGCAGCTGCTTTTTTTTCCTTCTCGGACAGTAGCAAAAGTTCTGCACGTTGCCATTTGTGGTTTATTCTGTGCCTGTGCATCAGGAACATGTGCATTGTGATTTGGAATTGCTCAGACAAAGGACAGGAAACTTGAACCAAGGGTAAGATTTATTACTGCTCTGAAACTGCCTTTTTTTTTTTTTTTGCTGGCCTGAGGTGGTTGGGAAATGACTCTCAAATCCTGCAGTGATATTCTGCAAATACACTAAGGGTGAAATTATGAGACATCAACTTTAACCACTTTACTCTCTTGTAACCTTCTCCCCCACCACTTTACAAATAATAAAAGTCCTAAAAATGTTTTCTAACAGTAAGGACAGCAAAGCCCATGAGAAATTACCCAGGCAAGAAATTCTGAAATATTGACAGAGGAGCTTAAACAGACACATATTGGAAGGAAAGCAGCTGAGGATACAGAGGACACTCATAAAGGCTCTCAGAGCACACTGGAAGGTGAAAGAGGCCAACATTTCCTCTTGTGTCTTCAAGGCAGTAGCTTTGGCTTGTGTACTGTGAGAAGTCCCAGAACTGACAGTCCCTAAGCAGACTAACCTGAAAATTTAGCTCTACCAAGCTCACTGCAACAATTAAAACCTAAGGGAGATTAAAAGGAGAAGACTCATCAGTGTTAAGTCATGGGGTGTTCAAAAGGCTTGCAGGTTCAATCAGGTTCAAGCCAACATTCAGGATTTTGCTGACAGTGTCGATTTTCCTGCTTTCTGGGATTGGAGCGTTGCTGTTTCTTCAGCTCAGCTACCTGCCTGCACAGCATGCTGCCGCCCTCCATGGCCCCAGTCCAAAACAGTATCTACCTCCCTCTCAAAGTCTTTCATACAAAGACCTGATTGCACACGAGAGGTGTCTAATGTATGGGTGACATGGACAGCAACTGTCTGCTCTCACAAAAAGCCAGAGACACTCAGTTTCTGTGGTGGAGTCATTTCAAACCCTGCTGAGCTCCTTCCTCTGCTTGCGAAGGGACAGCTCTGTGTCCTCATTTCCACAATCAGGATGCTGGGGTTTTTTTCAGAAGTTCCTTTAGCCCTTTGAAAGCCTCCTGCCTCTTCAAGCATAAAAAGTTGGCACTCATATACCCTGGGGGTGTGTAGGGGGCTTATGTGGTAAATTGATCAGATTATTTGGTTTTAAACTATTGTTCTAAATGCAAGCAGAAATTTCTCGCTCTTGGATTGTGCTCATGTTGGCCACACCGCAGCTTAATTTCTGACTTGAAGCCCATATAAATATTTGCACTTTCAGCATTTATTTTGATTCTAATCATCTTCAGAGGGTTTGTTTTCCAAGAATAAAAGTACCCATAAATCAAATTAAGCACATCGTTTCATTACACAGCTTTGCCACAAATCTCTGCTCTGTAGAGCAAGATGTTTTTGCCATATTTTTCCTGCACCCTCTCTAAACATTTATTTGACTGTCCTATAATTGCTTTGACAAATATTTTCATGTATAAGCTAACTATTCTCTGGTCATTGTATGAGATTATGCATGATATCAAATAATTTTCCAGCATGTTCATATCGTTGGGCATTCTCTTTTCACAGTATAGATAGCAAAAGTCTGCTGTGAAGTGAAGCTTCATGTTTCTGAGAGATGAGGGGAGGGGACAGCAGGAGAGCTCCAGGCAAGGTGTATCTCTCCATCAGCATGTGCTGTGTGTGGTTCTTCTGAGAATATCGTTTGAGACCACTCCTTTTAAAATATTGACACAGAAATTTACCACAATTATCATGAATTGTTGCTTGCCTTGCTAGTTTCAGCAGTAGTTAATGGTTCTGGAACTATAAAAAGAGTCTCAGTGCAATGTGGTTGGGACTGAAACTCAAAATCCTTTTCAGTGTCTGCTCAGGAAATAATTCTTAACACAGGCTGAGTATACCTTGTCAGAACACACATCATTTTTAACTGAGATTTGAGGACAAGAAGAAGGAATTTTTAAAAAAACAAGTCTAAAGGAAACTTTAGAAAAAGTTCAAACTTCACAGCTTCCTTTTGCTTTCCAGAAAATAAAATCATGTTTCAGCCAGGAGAACATGCTGGAGATCCTCATTACACCCAAATACTGAAGTTTTTAGTGTTCTTTACTTAATATACAAGTGTATCTATTCAAGAAAGATATGAACAGAAAGCCAGAAAGGAAAAAAGCAAGGCCTGTAGAGCCAGACCTGTTTATTAAAGGCTCAAGAACAGAGTTCAGTGTGTTTTTGTCAAACTAAAGCATGTTATGCTGAAAGGCAGTCAGTAAGGGACTGGGTACTCTGGCAGAATTTATCGCCTGCTTTGATACCTTGTCCCAGTTCTAAATCACTGCTTCTCTCAAACATTCCTCTCTTACTCATTATTGGCACTCATTCAGCGGATGCTCCTCCTCAGGCCTTTCTCTACTACACGATTAGAACACATTGATGTATTTGTATGTTGTCATCAAGATGACCCTCAAACCTCTTCCTGATAAACGAAGCAGACTGAGGTCCTGAAGCCTCTCCATGGGAAGCGTTAGCCCACAAATCAGTCTGTGAATTCCTGCCACATTCTGCTGACACCTTGCTCATCCTGTTCTTTAATATTCCTTTAATATTCCACTCTGTTATGCCATTTTTAATGTTTACTCTCAAGCTATTAAGAAGCTGTTTGGTTAGCCTGTTTGTCATTCACTGATGCTTTATGGGTATGATGCGATGCCAAGTGATAGAAATACATGCCTCAGTCAAAAGGTCCATTTACCTCAGAGGCAAAAATCGTGTTTGTCTGACCACATTAGTTACACCCTTACTTTTCAGTTCTCTCTGCCAGAAACCTTTTTTCCTAAGATTTCTTTTGCCTTTTCTGCAAAATGACAACCACTCCATTTTTTTGGAAAATGGCATTAAGGAATTTCCTTGCTCTTGCAGAATTATTGTGATGTTCTTGAATCTTTCTGCTTTGCTTTGCATTTCAAAATGTTTTATGTAGGCTCCTTGCTCTTTGAATTCCCTCGCTTTTTCCATTCAGTGTTTCTAATTCCTTCCTCCTTGAGCAGGATACGCTTTTAGCCAAAACAATATTTTCACATGGCCAAGAAATACTGGCTTTTGGGCCCTCTGGAAAATTCTTAGACATGTTTGAGATTTCTTTTTTTGCGTACACATGTACACATACATCATATTTGTCCTTATTTTAATTCAAAACAGGCTTTGAGAATTGGCTACCACAGACAGCAGTGGTTGCGACCAGTCATCTCTGTCCATTCTTGATGCAATCAAGGCCACAATGACTACTTTCTGCCTAAACATTACTTCCTGGCTCACTAACTCACTCCCTTACTCCTTGAAATTAGCCTCAAAACATCACTACTGTGCATGAAGAGCAAGAAATTTTGTTAGCAGGAGACCTGCCTTCACAATTAAGAATTTTAATAATGTTCCACTTTGCATGTCTAAGAACATCAAAATATGAACTTAAGGTTCAAACTAACCTTCACTCACAAGCCCTAATTTTTTTTAAACACATTTTGGAGTCCAGCTTATGAAACTGTGTGTCATATTCTCTCACTTGCTACTTGTTAACAGAGAAGGTCTTGTTGGGGATGTAATGGTTGGAGGCTATCTTGGACAAAGCAATCATGAAATATTACGGTTCTCAATTCTTGGTGAAGCAAGGAGATGGGCCAGCAAAACTACCACACTGGAGTTCCAGACGGCAGACTTCGATCTCTTTCGGAAGACGATTAAGAATCATAGAATCATTAGGGATTGGAAGGGACCTCAAAAGATCATCTACTCCAATCCCCCTGACACAGCAGGATCACCTAGACCAAGTCACACAGGAACACATCCAGGTGGGTTTTAAACGTCTCCAGTGAAGAAGACTCTACAACTCCCATGGGAAGCCTGTTCCAGTGCTCTGTCACACTGTGAAGGAGTTCCTTCTCACATTCATATGAAACCTCCTATGTTGCAGCTTACATCCATTGCCCCTCATTCTATCACTAGATGACATTGAGAAGAGCCTGGTTCCATCCTCCTGACACCCATCCTTCACATATTTATAAACATTAATGAGGTCATCCCTCCATCTCCTCTTCTCCAAGCTAAAGAGACCCAGCTCCCTCAGACTCTCCTCATGAGAGGTGCTCCACTTCCTTCTTCATCCTAGTTACTCTACACTGGACTCCTTCCAGCAGCTCCACATCCCTCTTGAACTGAGGGGCCCAGAACTGGACACAATACTCCACATGCGGTCTCACCAGTGCAGAGCAGAGATGGAGAAGGACCTCTCTTGATCTGCTACCATCCCACTTCTGATCCACCCCAGGATGCTGTTAGCCCTCTTGGCCACAAGAGCACATTGCTGGCTCATGGTCATCGTGCTGTCCACCAGGATCCCCAGGTCCCTTTCTCCTACACTGATCTCCAACAGGCTAGTCCCTAACCTAGACTGGTACCTGGGGTTGTTTCTGCCCAGATGCAAGACTCTACACTTACCCTTGGTATAGTTCATTCAGTGTCTCCCTGCCCAGCTCCTCAGCATGTCCACGTCTTGCTAAATGGCAGCACAGTCTGCTGGGGTGTCAGCGACACCATCCAGCTTTGTGTCATCAGCAAACTTGCTGACAGTGCACCCTAATCCCTCATCCATCATCATCTAGACCACATGGCCTCAGTTTGGCTGCAAGGATGCTGTGTGAGACTGTGTCAAAAGCCTTACTCAAGTCAAGATAGACCACATCCACTGCTCTGCCATCATCTATGCACCTGGTTATGCCCTCATAACAGGCTACTAGGTTGGTCAAGCATGACTTCCCCTTTGTAAAGCCATGCTGACTGTCCCTAATGACTCTCCTGTCCTTGATGTGCCTGCAGACAGCCCTAGAACAAATTGTTCCATCACCTTTCCTGGGACGGAGATGAAGAGACCTGACAATCATGAGATCAAAGAGGAAATGTGATACAAAACTCATCTAATCACAGAATGGTTTAGGTTGGAAGTGACCTCAGAGATCATCTATTTCCAAAACCTGTACCATGGGCAGAAACACCTCTCACCAGACCAGGTTCCTGAGAGCCCCATTCAGCCTGTCTGTGGACACTTCCAGGGATAGAGAAGCCACAACCTCCATGGGCAACCTGTTCCAGTGCCTCAGCACACTCACAGGGAGAAATTTCTTCCTATGATCTAACATAAATTTCCCTTCTTTAGTTTGAAACCCTTCCCCCTTGGCCTATCACTGGAGTCCCTCGTAAAAAGGCACTTCTAACTGAAGCACCGAAGTCCTGACAAAATAACCAATCCTATTAAAACCAATAGCCTTAGCAATCCCATTGCTAGAACCAATGCTTCCAGATACTTTTCCTAGTACCATGCTGGCCATTGCTGTGGCTTCACTACTAGCATGCAGGAGGAGTATTTCGATCACCACGGAATGGTGTGGTAACACACAGGTCCATAACTCCTCTTTGAGCACCAGCTTTAGCAAGAACAGCCTGAACTTCCAAGGTCAACATGGGAGAATGGAAACCAGCTCAGAGCCTGAAGAAAGCAGGCTTGCCTGTAAGACCCATGGCACTCAGTTTCTGTATGCTACCAGTCTTAATACTGCAAATGCACTCCCTCAGCCCAACAGTGCAGGAATGCCTCTCTACAACTACCTGAAAGGACATTGTGGAGAAGCTGGTGCTGGTCTCTTCTCACAAGCAATTAGTGATAGAACAAGAGGGAATCATAGAATCATTAGGGATTGTAAGAGACCTCGAAAGATCATCTAGTCCAATCCCCCTGACACAGCAGGATCACCTAGAGCAAGTCACACAGGAACACACCCAGGCGGGTCTTAAACATCTCCAGTGAAGGAGACTCCACAACCCTCCTGCGCAGCCCATTCCAGTGCTCCATCACCCTCACCGTGAAGAAGTTCCTTCTCATACTGATGTGGAACCTCCTGTGTTCCAGCTTGCAACCATTGCCCCTCGTCCTATCACTGGATGACATTGAGAAGAACCTGGCTCCATCCTCCTGAACGGGTTCAAGCTACAACAGGGTAGGTTTAGACTCGACATTAGGAAAAACTTTTTCACAGAAAGGGTGGTTAGGCACTGGAATAGGCTTCCCAGGGAGGTGGTTGAGTCCCCATCCCTGGATGTATTTAAAGATCGTTTGGATGAGGTGTTGAGGGATGTGGTTTAGGGGTGAGCTTGTAAGGTAGGGTAGGTGGTGGGACTCTATGATCCCAGGGGTCTTTTCCAAGCACAGTGATTCTGTGGTGTGTGCTTTGATAACCTCGTGAGTATAGAGAAGGTGCTTCTTGTGTTTGAAAGCAGCTTTGTGTTTGTGAGAGGAAAAAATATGCACTGAAAATGACCTCCTCCCCCCTCTTCAGGTGAGGCAGCAAACCACGCTGTGCACTGCTTGTTTTTCCTGAGATGGCATCAAGTGTGAAATTATTCCAGAGCACATGGTATAATCAGAGAGCTCCCGCCAGGCTTTCAGACAAGGACAGATGTCATCAAGCCAAGCCACAGAATCACCAGCAGTGGTTAAATTGACAGTGGAGAGTTTGGGGGGAAAAAGGAAAGGAAAAGTGTAACACCCATAACAAAACCATTATGTCAGGCAGATAATAAAGAAATTTTATTCTAGCTAACAATGAACAGGAACAAGCATCTGCACTGAAGCAGAAAGAGCAATGAGTGCACACAAGAGCAGTGACTGCAGACTTGCTGAACTCATTAAAAGCCATGACAAGGAAGGTATAGACACCTTATGCAAGATTTATGATGCAGTCTGCAGGAGAAGGTTTAAAGCAAACACTGCCAAAGGAAGTGAGAATTAAAAAGATATAACTTAAAACTTGTGTAAACAGAGTCAATTGGCAAATAAAGAAGGCATGGAAATACCACAGGAAGTATCACAGGCGTTGGGTCAGGAAACAACCCCTATCAGCACTTTGCCTTACGCTGGGAGACACGAGGAAAGGACATGGACAAACCAGCATGGCCGGTCGAGTAAATCAAGTTTTCTGCTCGTGTGTGTCATGGCAGGCTGCAGCAAAGAGGTTCTTGTGCATTT
Organism: Rhinopomastus cyanomelas; assembly: GCA_013400115.1. NCBI lineage: Eukaryota > Metazoa > Chordata > Aves > Bucerotiformes > Rhinopomastidae > Rhinopomastus > Rhinopomastus cyanomelas. The sequence continues at coordinate 195,432 of VXBP01008319.1, read as the reverse complement.
GTCATCCTGCTGTGCTGTCTGCACTTTAGCTGGGAAACCACACTGCAGAACAAGAGGTAGAATAAAAATGAAAAGCACTCATGGTGCTGCAGTAATGGATCAGAAGAAAGAGTTCAGGAAACTACATGGGCTGGAGCTAACAGACATCTGATCCAACATTTAAAACCCTATCTTTCCCAAACAAGGTGAAATACATGCATTATTTTTTTTCCTTTTAATATATGCTCTGATCAAACATCACGATGAAACTTCTAGGCTGCAATAGGCACTACTCCAAACCTATTTCCTTCCTGAAGGCAGTACTTAGTTGAAATACAACTTTTTTTAATGTGGCCTACAGCCACTCTCTGAAGCAACAAGACACATGGGTTATTTTTGAGGCCCAGTATTCCCTTTCACAGAATCATAGAATGGTTTAGGTTGGAAGAGACCTTAGAGATCATCCGGTTGCAACTCCCTGCCATGGGCAGGGACATCTCCCACTAGAACACATTGCTCAGGTCTTACGTTATTGTATTTCAGGACATGTTTTGGATCAACAGATGATGGGGAATGTCCTTGTCATGGAATCATAGGGTAGTTTAAGTTGGAAGAGACCTTAAAGATCATCTAGTTCCAACCCCCTTGCCATGGGCAGGGACATCTCTCACTAGATCCATGCAAGTAAGGACAATGACATGAGGGAGAGAAGAAGATTTTGCACATCTCTTGACAACATTTTGGTAAATGTCCTCCAACACTGCTGCTCTTCTGTCCTCTGCTGTTCCTTCTTAGATGTTCTCTGCAGCCTGCTGGTTCTACCCTCTGCCCTGTTTTGCTCACTCCGCCCGCGTGCTTTACTGGGGTGTGACCAGCCAGTCATCTGGCAAGCACTTACAAAGACTCCAATCCAACAAGCCAGTCTTCTTCTAGCTTCGAATCTGCAAGGCTTTAATGAGGTCTTGTGGAGAAGCAGCGGTTATCAAAGATTCATTAATGATGAGGAAATCCTCACTAATTGCTCTGACTCATCAGTTTGTGTTGTCTGTGAAAACTGAAGCGTGCCCAGCAATGCTCTCAGATTGTTGCACAGCTTTGTGCCTGCTTTTGACCTTTCCCTCTCTACCCATGAATTATTTTCTTTTTCATTATGGCAGAAGAGATTTATTCTGCTTGGGTTTGTGCATACCCTCGTTCAGCTACTGAAAGCTGCTGCTATTGTAAAATTCCTGAGGAATAATTATAAAGGTCCCACCAATAGCTCATACCTGTACTGTGCTTGGCTACTGGGCTACACCCTTCCTACGCACTGGTGTAGCAAATACTTTGCTGCTGCAGGCCTGATAAAAATTAGAGTAAAAGCCCAGGCTGTTAAGAAGGGATGTGTTAAATCGCTACTTGAGGAAAATATACCTCCTCAGAGGAGTCAAAAAGCCACTGTTACATATTGGTTTTGATCTTATTTTCTAAATAAATAAATCAATAAATAAAATCCCTTTTCCTTCATCCATTCCTGCTTTTTCTGCACGTGATGACTCCCTGTGTGCCCAAAATGTTCCTTAGTTCTCCCTCTCAAACTCATTAAGATATGGCACTTCTTGTTCATAATCTATGTGTCAAAGTTCATGTCTGAGGGTGTTTAAATGAAGGACTGGATAGATCAGGGCCAGTAGCTCTGCTCCTTTTGCTTGGAATCATCAGGCCAATAGGTTTGGTCTCAAGTGTCTGGAAATTCTCTCTCAAGCTGCACTTCTGCAGAGAGATAACAACCCATGGAACTGAAGCCTAACTAATTCTGTTAGAAGCATCTGGGGGTGATGCTAATAGAGAGTTTTGTAAATTAAACACAGCAAGAGATTTGTGATATCAAAGGGATGTTTCCAGAACAAATGGCAAAAAGTGCCGACCTACATCTGCCAGTTAAGCACGAATGAGATGGTTACCTTTACAGTTACGTCCAGCTCTGTCTTTTCCTTTTTGGTCCTGCTCAATCAGACAGCAGATGGGACACTCACCTGACAGGTGCTGGACTCACTGGTTTTTCTTGTTTTCTTGGGCTGGGTTTTTTTTTCATGGAAATACTTTGCCAATATGAATTGACACCCCAATTAGCTCTTTTCAACTGCAGATTTAATGACAAAGCAGGCCTGAAGGAGTGGCAGATTCATGACAGAGAAGATGGGAAGGAGATGGTTTATGCCTCAGAGTGTGGATTTTCTCTAAAGTGTCCCACTGGACCATCTGTGGTCTCTGCTCCGAGAACCTCCATGGGTTTACCTCTGTTTCAAGAGAAAGAGTTCTAAGCTCATCTTAGGTGAAAAATTCTTTAATGTCATGGAGGAACTGCCTACAGCCATGCCACCCTGGAAAAATGCCTGGTCGCTTCTCATGAAACTAACCAGGGTCAGGCCTGGTTTGTACTTTAATGGGACACTGTCTGGGAACACTGGGGGCTGTAGACTTAACCTGATCTGGAAGAGGGGATTAGATTTGTATGATTTTTCAAGGTCCCTTCCAACCTATAAGATTCTGAGTTATCATGGTTAACATCTTTGTACTACAGAAAGGTCAAATTTTGACCAAAAAGGATAACATTTGCCTGATTAGGAAACAGGGCATGACATGATTCATGGCTGAGATTCCTCTTTTCTGAAGTGAAGGACCTCATGCCCTACTTGCAAAAATCTGAGACAAGCCCCTGTATGGCTAAAGAAGTATACAAAAGAAAAAAAATAATTCCAAAATACAATTTTAAAATTCTCAGCTACAGTTCACAAAGGTCAGACTGTCCAGGGCTTGAACAGAAAGACCAGGAGACTCACAGAGGCTGCTACGGTGGCACTTCCTGAGCATTTCATGTTGGCTGCTCACTAAACTACTGTGAGGTTCTGGGTTCATAGAATGGTTTGGGTTGGAAAGAACCCTAGAGACCATCTAGTTCCAACCAGACCTGGTGTCCAAAGCCCCATTCAACCTGGCCTTGAACACTTTCAGAGATGGAGCATCCACAACCTGTTCCATTGCCTCTGCACCCTCATAGTAAGGAATTTCTTCCTAAGAACCAATCTAAATCTGCCCTCTTTTGGCTTGAAACCATTCCCCTTGTTCTATCACTAGATGATCTCAGAAAAAGTCCCTTTCCAAAAGAATCAGAATGGTTTAGGTTGGGTGAAATCCTCAGGTAGCAGTGTCCCAGCTGACACTCAAACTATGTTCTAAACTATCTTCCCATTGGAGGATGATACTAGTTTCTACCTAAGTCTGCAGAAAATTTCTAATACTTGTGAACTAAAATACTTTTAATTGCATTTAGAATATGCCATGGCTTTTATCAAAGGAGTGAACTGACAAGTCATCACAGAAACAACACTCTTGGGAAAAGCAACGACTATCTCCAACTCTCTTTTCCTCATTCCTAAGGCTCTGTCAGCCTTAAGGGAAACAGGATTTCCCCACGACTCTTCCCGTGAGCTTCTCACTGAGCTGCTGGAAAGAACTCAAAAGTGCAAAAGCCACAACTGCTTTTGCAAAAACCCACTGCTACTCTGCAAGAGCTCCCTTATGAGCCTTCAGCAGGTACCTGCAAGCGGTGTTGCCAGGGTGACCCCATCCCCAGCAGTCTGTCATCTGTGGGAGAGCCACAGTTTAGTGTTCACTGGTTCCAGCAATCAAATGTTGACAGTGTAGCACTTAGCACAACTCCATACCCCAAGTCTTTAGTGAAAGACTAAAGACTTTTCAGAAATGGGAAGCGAAGAGCATCCCTGCAGTCATATCGAGGTTCTCAGTCCCAGGGGAAGGAAGGCAGTGCTTCTTTCCAAGTTTCTGCACGTGATGACTCCCTGTGTGCCCAAAACGGGGCCCTTTCTCCGTACAAAAACAGGTGATAAGCAAACAAACACATCTGATTCCAGAAATCATAAAGACACAATCAGGCAAAACTCCCAAACCCACCATGTTTGTGAGAGGGTAAAGTCAAAACAAAACACCAAACCTGAGTGAGTATAGGGCTCTTTCTGGAAAGTATTTTATCCCATCAGTCATGCTGCAAAACTTCTAACTAGCACTGAGAGGATCAAAACAGAACTAAGGCAAAGAGGATAAATGTGGTGGAGTGAGTTAAGGGAATTAACATTGCTAATAAGAAGTATATGAAATAAATTAGCTATCATGGGTAATTTATCTTCAATACACACATTTGTACATGGGTTACATGAGTGAGTGGGACGAGCAGATTTTAACTCTTCACAGTCACAGTGGTTCTCATGCTGCTAGGTCTACACGAAATTCTAGAGGGGATGACAAGTCCATGTCCTCAGCAGCACTGTGGAAGGAAAGGAGGTTTGTCCAGTGCTAAGAAATAAGCACAAGCTGCGTTGCTCAGGACAAGTTGCAGAGTTTCACTGTGCCACCACTTGCATATGTGTGTGAGAGACAGGAGCTCTCACCCCCAAGAGAACGTGAGCAGCACAGCACTGCAAGACGGAGGCAGGAGATGCAAAAGACCTTAAGACACAGACAGGCATCTCTTAGGGTAGTCATGAACAAGAAGAAAGCTCATTTTCCTCCTTGTTTTATTCCTTAAATGTTTTCTGACCACATTCTTCCCTTACTAGGAAAAAAAGCAGAGCCTTAGGGACTGCAGCACAGAGAGTTCCCTCCTTGAACCATGTCCAAGTGTCCTAGAACATAGCACAGGAAGCACAATGACCATCACAGACACCTCAAAACACTTCTGCGTAAAAACCAGGAGAATTTTTGTCTTGCCAGCCCTTCAAACAGAACCTGGTGTCCAACATCAATATATTCTGCCATTACAGTGGAGGAGCACTTGAGTCCACTTACTTCACTATCCAAGATGCCATCTGCTATCTTTGCTGCGATTTTTCTGTTCTCTCTCCCTTTTTAAAGTGGAATCCTGGTTAATGATACATCACATTATATCTCAGTGTCTATGGCAGACTGCACATGAGCTGTAATTCCACCACAAAACAACCCTGGAGAGCACCACATCCTGCATTATATCACCTTGCAGAGAGATTATTAAGTCTCTGCCAACCAGAGGCAGGTTTTGGCCTCAGATGAGAACAAATTAAAAAGGCAGAGCATTATCTAGAGACAAATAATGCCTTAAGAAATACAGAAGACAGCTCTGTTCAGCAGCTAAAACCCGTCTGTGGAGCACTGGTGAGCACCACCTTGGCCAGACTAAATAAACGGTTCACGAACATCACATCATGCTCATGCAAATTCACTGCAGCTACACGGTTATCTGCTTGTACCATTTACCATCCTGTCTGCAAGGTAAATAATCGAATATCCTCTTTTCAAAGAGGGCTTCCTATTGCACAGAACACCATGAAAATCATCATGATGGACAAAAAAACCCCAACCATCCAGCTTGTGAAAAGGTTCTTGCACTTCCTGACTACGAGTAAGTCACGTCCTGTTCACGGGAGCTTGGTGTTACTACAATATTTAGCTGACATAGTATTCAGGATCATCTTGCCTGCACAGTAAATAATTTATCTGCTTATTTCTGTGGGGGATGTTGTAGGAACAAGCTTGACTGTTAGTCCCTACTAAGGGTGAAGTTTGGCCAGACCATATTAATTTTTCAAAGTTGCCTTAAAGCTCCTCAAGAGAACACTGAAAAGTTGTTCAGATGCCTTTATGGCACTGGCAGCTTTAATTATTTTTTTCAAATTGGCAAAATATCTGTTAAGTAAACTTTCTTCTCTCAATCCTTTTTAGGCATAATAATTCTTTGTGGTATTTCTATCTTGATAGGACCCCTCAAGCTACCACGCTGAACTGCAAAGCAAAATTTCTCATATGCACCAAGATTCCAAGGCTTGGGAGCACTCACTGCTGTTTGTCCAGAAATCTCCTCAAGCCTTTCCTCAGGGTTTCCTGCTCCCAGTCCCCATTTCGTCACCAAGCGTTTGATGCTAAACAAGCAGCAACTATCTGATGTTCAATTTCCTCACCCCGAAAGGAAGCCACAAAATGGAACTGACTGAACTCGTATTTTTGAAGCATTTGAGTGAAAGGTTATAGCTGTAGCTTTCAGATTTGCCTGTTACCCCTTTTCCATTTGATAGATATTCCATCTTTGTCATTCTTGCTGGGAGGCTGTCACCATGCTCTGCTGGCTTCCACTGAGGAGGAGTGCTTCACTGCAAGTCTCACTGGAAGTAGAAGACTGGTCCACATCCAAAGTTAGCTAACCCAAAGCATTTCTGGGAAAATGGATTCTGTTGCTAGATGAGCTAATACATCTGATTTTTAAGCACCAAAATGCACAGTTGAATTAGCAGACTATTAACAGGCACCAGACAAGAATTTTTCACCAACCTAATGAATCTCTCTTTTGGGCTTCTATATTTGAGCACTTTTCACAGCTTTTGGGTATGCTGGTTTATTTTTTAACACGCTAATTCAGACTGTGGCTTCCATGAGATCTATTTTCTTCCCACAGCAATTATTCCATTCAACTAAATTCAACTAAGCTACAACTGTTTATGACAGTGAAATTAGACGGAGGATCTGGTCTGATAAGATACAGAATGACTAAGCTATAGGGCTTAGGCTGTGCGGTAAAACGTGGTTACACCACAAAGTACAGGTAACATCGCTTTCCTACTCTGCCAGTCTTATCAACCCTGAGCAAACAGCCAAGGGAAAAAAAGAATGATTGTTTGGAGACTTTGGAATTTCTTATTGACCGCCTTAATCAGCAAAACTGGATTTTATACTGGAATGGAAATTAATCGTTCTGCCAGGTTTGTTTTATTGAGGCTTTTACACAATATGCAGGTCCCCACTGGCCTTGAAAATTCTGGTGGCTTTTTATTGAAAGTAGGCTTGGTTTATATTAAACCTACAAGGACATGCCCCACTGCATGCACTTGGGAAGGGGTTTTGCCAAGTATGTCATTAGTTTCAGAGCCATATCTTGAAAGCTTGGCCTTACAATGAGATGAAATACACTTAGGGTCACCAAAGCTGTTGCAGTTTGCAAACAGTCTGGACTTCCAGTGTTGCTTGAGCAATAAATCACTTCTGGAATCTGGGTTTGCCCAGCGGTGCCAATCAAAATGGTCACTGTGCAGAAGTCATGCCAGAGTGCCACAAGAAGAAAATGGTACTTCTAGGAGAAGCTAATGTAGAAGAATGAGAAGTAGAGCACAGTGAGGATTTCTCTTTCCGTTCTGAAGTTTGCTTGCTAGGGTAATTTCAAATATTTCGTTCTACCTGAGATGGAACATTACATTTCCAGTCCTTATCAAATCTTTCCTCGCCTTTCATTTAAATGCTTCTCTAGCAGAATGATAAAAAAGCATTTTATTTGTGTAGCTTGTTCCTACCACTACTTACATAGATTTTCCCAAAGAATCTGCGCATCAAACTGAAACTTAGCATGGAGACAGTTTTGGTTATGTGCAGGTGGGTTTTCTTTTGACTCTAATTTTAAAGGAAGTCTAGAGACAATAAAAGTTTCATCCACTATGATTCCCTTAACCTAATGTCTGAATATCTGCTGTGGCTCCAGTCTGTCACACTGTTGGGCAGGTGAGCAGGGGTAAGAACTTGTGATTGAGCAGTAGGATTATTCTGTCAAAACCCAAACAGGGCAAAAAGAGAATCTCCCTCACAAAGATCTTACACAAATTAAAAGTATTATTTTATACAGGGAACTGATCTCAGTGAATTTGCACTTTGCAGAGGGCAAGATCCACAGTGCCACTGAAAATGCTCAAGATTCAGCTGAATGTTTCAGCCAAATCTCTCTCTACAGGGCAACTATGCCTATGAGTTTAGACCATGCAATTTATAGTTTTTGCTGTCAGTAAATCATTTTCTCATTGATTCACCTCTGAAAGAAAAACTCAATAACTTATCCTTAGTTTCTTCTTTCCAATACAATCATAAAAAGAAACACTGGCATTGATACCAAGGTTTAGCCCAGTTCCCTTAATGGTTTTCCTGCGAGACACTCAACTCTCCCTGCTTTTCCCTCTTGCTGAAGAAATTCTTCAAATAACTTCTTCAAAAACCTCAAGCTGTAAAAAGCTGTTTCACAAACCTGCTGTTTGTTGTAACTGTGTAGTTCTGAAAAACCACTCCAATACCTGCTTATAGTTACTAAGGAATGCAGTCTTGAAAGAAAAAAGCTCTTGTCCAACACATTTTCCATTCAAAGCTAAACAACCCTTGGAACATACCCACAAGTAATAAATGGTTTTTATAGACAGGATCTATGAGATTTGCCAGAGGCCAGCAGGAAAACAAGCTGCAAAAAACAAAATAAACTCTTGGCTCTCCCATTTCTGTTCTCCCAGAGGTCATTAGTTACTTATTTAGACTCACAGCAACGATTCATAAAATCATAGAACTGTTTAGGTTTGAAAAGACCTTTAAGATCATGGAGTCGACCCATTACCCCAGCTGTCCCTAAGTTAAACCACGTCCCTAAGCTCCAGATTGACATGACTTTTAAACACACGTGTTTATTTTAGCCCTGAATTACGCAAAGCCTGCATCAGAGCACAGATGCCTTTGGAAGTCAGTGGTCGGGTTAAGAGGCTGAACTTGCAGGCTGAATCGTGCTGGTCTTTGAAGAAGCAATTATTTTGCAATGATAGAGGCAAATTTCAAATCAAGCGGCATGCAATCAGTGCACAATCCCTATTGTGTTCCTGGCAGCTCCATACTGTCTCTTCAAGTAATTTAAATTTGTAGAGAAGACAGAAATAAAAGGTGGCAAAGGCTGCACATTCTCCCTTGAAACAGAAATTATTCAGCAATACTGAAAACACGTGAGAAGCAGCCAGGGGTCCCACAATCCTGTGGCATTTGGTTCTTCGGCAGCTTCTGTTGAAATCAACAAGGCACTAAAAAGTCTTCCTGCCTCTCTGCTTCTTTTCATTTTTTTCTCTTTCTAGTTGTTGCTTAAATAAAAAACTGTAATGAATAAACCAGTCAAACAAATGTGAACCATTGACAGCAAAACCAGCAGGAATAAGCACAGAAAAAAAAGAAAATATTTTGCCTTGGGAACACCAATAACAGGAGCCTCTTTTCCCTTTCATCACATATGATCTGACACAGGACTTGTCCAACTGTGATATTTGGATGCAAAACAAGTGAGCAAAGGAGCCTTTGCAGGCTGATTTAAAAGCAGGAATTCTGCCTGGAGAAGGGATGACGAAAATGCTTGGTGTGGCAGCAGCAGACGAGCGACCGTCTCCCTGACAACAATGATAACGCTCATATGAATAAAACCCCTGTGCTTACATAAAAGTCTGGAGGTTCAAGACCTAGAAATGTCAAAAGCAGCTGAGCCGGGCATATCACGGAGCGCTGTTATTGATTGCTTAATTATCAGACATGAAAATTGTTGATATTGATTTTATTGATAGGGTTTTTTCTCATTTTCTATTGCTATCTCAGAGAAATATTTCTCAAAACTGTGGCTCAAATAGCGTAATTTTTTTTCTAGCACCTGATACACACATTGCCTCACGAATTTTTAAACAATTCACTATTTGGTTTTCCTGACTGCCACAAGGCACATTTATATCATTTGCATTATATTACTCGCACCATTTTCCCGCATTTCTGGGGAAAAAAACCCTACAAAGCTAACTTTGTGTAACTTTGGGGAAACGATGCTGTTAGCCCCTTTTGAAGAACTCCAATGGGAAAGGTGCTTCATTTCAGCAGAAATATGGGCCTTGGCTTCAGAGCCAATTGCCTTTTTCAAACTTTAAACCAAACAGCACCTATAGCTTCAAAATGGTAAAACTATGAGATTTGGAGATGTAGTAACGGTCAAGAGACAGTCCTCTGCACCAAAGAACATCTGTTTCAACTAAACTGCAATCCAGACACTTCCCAGGCCATATTCAGAGGATTTCCCATAGAGACAATCATGCCACCAGAACACCTGAGACAGCAAATCACCAAAGAGGAGGGGCAGGCTGGACCTTATCAGCTGCAGCCCAGACCTGTTCTCATCCAGGCAAACTCACCTTTACAAAGTTGTTCTTACATAGAATTGTTTCAATGGCAAAAGACCTTTAAGGTCATTGAGTCCAACCATTAACCCAACTGACCCAAGGCCACTACCAAACCAGGTTCCTAAGCTCCAGATCTTCATGACTTAATCCAGGGATGGTGACACAACTCCTCCCTGGGCAGCCCAAGGCTCAATGACCCTTTCCATGAAGGATGTCCAACCTACAGTTTCCTTGGTGCAACTTGAGGCAGTTACCTCTTCTCCTATCACTTGTTACCTGTGAGAAGAGACCAACACCTACTTCTCTACACCCTCCTTTCAGGTAGTTGATAGCAATAAGGTCTCCCCTCAGCCTCCTTTTTCCCAGACTAACCAGGTCCCTCAGCCGTTTTTCACAAGGTTTATTCTCCAGACCTTTCACCAACTTTGTTTGCCTTCTTTGGACACACTCCAGCAACCCAATCTCCATTCCTGTGGTGACAAAGGAGTAGGAAAATATTCATACATTCAGACAGTGTTGACTGTCATTCCAACAGGCTACTTATCACACCATTGCTGCTCATATCTGCACCGGTAGCACTCAGTGTGTAATTTCTCTGAGCACTGTACTAACACAGGGAAGGGCGATTCCTTCCATGATGATTACCTTCCACAAATCATGGTGTATCTTCCTTTAGTTATGCTGGAGGGCAAGAAATGCAGTGCTCAATTTTCAGATACAGCTTTGACAGCAGATGTAATTAGTAGTGTGGTCTCTGGTGACCCAACTATAATCATTTGAGAGTTTCACAAAGAATACTTAGTCCCAGAGTTTTCATTCAGAATACACTGGTTTAATTTCTAGGGGATGGCTAGAAGATAGCAAGACAAGTAGCTTTCCCTCCCTTGCCATGGAAAGGCTCTCAAATACAAAGGGAACTTGAAACAATAAAATCATACTTAGAATTCAAGTAAATTAAAGTTGTTTTTAAAATATTTGGTAGGAACGGCAGTGGTATCTGGTCCCTTCCAACCCCTAACATCCTATGATCCTATGATCTATTAACTGAAATGCAGTTAGAACAGAGTAGTGTAAACGACAACATCAAAAGATAACTGTAGCACATCCTTGCTTGTGTGGCTGATTTTTGAGTGGATTTTAGCTTTGTGGAAGACAGCTACGGCTATGAAGTCGACAAGGATGGATGCTCTGTTGCCACATTCACAGCAGAGGGCTACTGTAAGTACAGGCAGTGGACATTTTCCCACGTATTTCAAAGAATGGCAGGGCTGTTGTTCAGTGTGAATCATGACACAGCCGAAGGCTCTGCCACCACAGACTACTAATGGTAAGTAGATTGGTCCCTTAAGCGTAAAAGGTTCTCAATACGCAGTGAATGTTTTCCAACACACAAGAACTGCTGCACCTACCATTCTTTAAAAGAAAATAAAATGCTTCTAGTCTTCCCAAAGAATAGCCACTGAGTTTTTTGAACTCTTACTTGATCCAGTTTCATATCCTCTCTCATGTATGGAAGTGATGAGGGCCCCACATCTCTTTCCAACATAATTCTTAGGAGTTATCAGGGTGTTATTAGAGCCATAGCTTTCAAAATACCTTAAATAATGTCAGTGTTTCTATCTGTGGGATGAGTGTGACAATTCCTTTTTAATGACTAAAAAAGCTAAGGTTGTTTGAGGGACTCAAATATCTCTGTTAGAGGCTATGAAGTCATAATAAAAAAAGATTTGGACTGGATCTATGTCTCTCTATTTTCCTGTGCATTTATCAAGAGCTGCACATTTAGGTACTGTCCCTTATTTAGGCAATAAGGATGAGAGTGAAATACAGGGCAGCAAGAGATCAACCTCTCATCACCCACCACTAACATCCATCGCCAAACATTCTTGGTTAAAGCAGCTCTTCCCAAATCAGGTTTCTGCTGAATGACAAAGGATTGTTTTATTTATTCTGCTCTGAAGAAGAGTCCAGTGTTAATTTATCAGGAATATACACATGTGCAGCCCCCACTGTTCTCTGGTGGTGTTGTTCACAGTTGCTGGCCTGAGCCCCATGCTGTAGATGTGGATGGTTACAGATGTATGGGTGTTAGAAGGCCCTATCTTTGCTGGCAGCATGGAGTAGCTGTCACTCTTTGTATCCCTGTTATTTTCATTAGGTCTTATTCATGTGCCCCTGAGAGTGAGAGAGTCAGTCATCTGCCCGCGGGTTATTATGCCCTTGCACAAAGGGGTTCTTCAGCCCAGAGTCTGAAAACAAGTCTGTTGATAAATTATCATGACCCATCCTATTCCTATTGAGAATCACTGCAGCTGTCTGGAACTGAAGTTAACATCCCCATCTGCACACACTCTGGGTATTTTTACACCGTTAAAGAGAACAAACACTCCGTGCATGGAGATTATGTATCAAGGAATTCAAGCAAGTCCTAAGATCTCTCACGTGGCTTCTCCAAGTATTAAAAATTTATTGTAAGCACATTTAAAACAGTATGACATTGGGTGCAATTTCTGGATGAATGTTGACCATTGGGCTCAAGTTTTTATGTTAAGGGAAGATTATGCCAGAACATGTACAGAAAACTACTTTAGCTAGTTGTAGGTAATGAGTAGACACTGCTGATCAGCACATATCCTGCCTCGTGGACTTCTGTGTGCCACTAACTCCTGAATTACCGTACCAATAAACACACAAAACTCCCTGTGATCTGGAATATAAATATATTCATCTTCAGATGTGTCCTGGGGACATCAGGTATCCAGTAGTTTCCTGGTTAATGCAAAATTAATATCTACTGCAGTTATTTGTTAGAAACAAAATAAATAACTCCTACCAAATGGAAATGAAATGTCTCTACACTTATCAGAGCAGCTATCACAGATAACCGACTGTATGTTAGCAACAACATTGACTTTCAAAGGCATATTTGCTTCTGATAGATATATTGTCTGTCTGACATGACTTAAAATGTCCTATCACATGCAAATCCCTCCACTGAGAAAGGCAAAATCAAACATATGCAGTACAACATCAGTGACAGACTAGTTAGGCAGTAGAGAAGAGATCTTGGACTGAGTGGTGGTTTGCAAAGCAGCGCTGATTAACAGGAGGCAGATCTCACAGACTGCATTCATCAGGCAGGCAATTATTCCTTTCTGGACCATGTTGATAATAACAAGTACACTCTGAGGCTTGACGCTTCTTTTTGTCTTTGGAGATTGGGAAATCTTTGTAGACGGTTTAAGAAGTTACACAAGTATTTCCCAGGAATGAAGTAAATAAATTTAATCTTGGCTCAGAATTGCACTAAAGACTCTCTGAAGTCCAAGTCTTATAGAATCAGAGAATGATGGCAGTTGGAAGGGATCTCTGGAGATCATTTAGTCCAACCGCCTGCCAGAGCAGTATCCTCTAGTGAAGATCACATGGGAACACATCCAGACAAAGAGACTGGGTAGCCTGTGCCTAGGCTCTGTTACCCTCACTGTGAAAAAATTCTTCCTTATTTTTGATTGAAACCCCTATGCTCTAGTCTGTGCCCACTGCCCTTGGCCTATTGCTGGGCACCACCAAGAAAAGCCTGTTCCCACCATTCTGACACTCACCCTTTAGATATTTGTAAGTACTTATGAGCTCTCCCCTCAGTCTCCTTCTCTCCAGGTTAAAGAGCCCCAACACTCTCAGCCTCTTCTCATTAGGAGGATTGTCCAGCCTCCAGTAATCTTAGTGACTCTCTACTGGATTCTATCCAGTAGCTCCCTTTCCCTCTTGAACTGGGGAGCCCAGAACTGGATGCTGCATTCCAGATACAGCCTAACCAGGGCAGGGTAGATACAGAGGAAAACCTCCTGTAACCTACTGGCCACACTCCATGCACCTCAAGAGACCACTATCCTTCTTGGCTACAAGGGCACATTGCTGGCTCATGTAACACAACTGAAAACTGTGAGAACAAATGCTGGAGCTCCTTGTTAAATGTGAGACAAAAATAACTGTAAGCCATAATGGCAAAATTAAAACAGAAAGCTGCTGCCACACTAATGCATTTGTGTGCATCAACCTAACACTGGCATTGGTGACTGCTGCATTAGGCTGTTTCTCAAAACATTGTATTTTACAGCATTTTTTAAATGGCTCAAATATTCTTAGATTTGAAGATCAAACAAGCCCGTCTCCTCACTACAATCTCCATCTAATGATGCAGATACTTTCCCAGAACTTAATTATGAGATCACAGCCACAAGCTTCCTTGAAAACATAGGACTTTCAGAAGAAAAGACCAAACATCTTGCTCGTCACACTGGTGTTATGTCTCTGCACTAAGAACTCCTTCTCTTTGGAGCTAACTGCAAAGAGGTAGATTTGGCAGAAATCGAGGTGCTCTCTGTCTTGGAAGAGAATCTCTTCTGCAGGAGTTAATGCACTAGTGCAGCACAGCTCTGCCAGCCTAACCAGAAATGGGGCTGACAGAACCCCAGGCTGAAAGCATCTCTGCTGCTCAGACTCTGAAGCAGATGCAAGTGATGACTCATCAGAGGAAGATGACTCATTGCTTGCCTTTGGGTTTTCACAGACATGGCTCCAGCTTTCAACGCAAAACTAAGCCCTGATGTTGTCTAAAGGCCTCCTCCCTACAAGAACTTCAGCCTGATTCATTTAACGGGTATAGTACCCTGAGTCCAATTCCCTCCTGCAGATCTACCATCCTGCACCCCATAAACAAGCTCCCCTTTAAGGTGACATGAAGTCAGTCCACGCACAGTTAGACCTGGAGTTCTAGCCCATGAGCACTGGTGAGTAATTATTAGCCTACATGTGGGTTTGGGGCTACCAGGTACCAAATCTCAAACAGCATGAGGACTGTGCAGTTATTCAGACTTGTTAATCGGAAACTATCTCAGTGAGCAACTTGCTAGTTACCTACATAGGGAGTACTCTGAGAAAATGTACAGCCTTTGGAAACTCCTTAACTAGCTGTCAGCTTTTCCCTGATGCTATCTCAGCTTTAGCAAACATTGAGTATAGAGGATGGGAAAAAGAACATCTGGATTGAAGCTGCTTTTCACTTCTGGAAAGCAAGTGTTGCCATCCTGGGACACAGCTCCTTAGCTGAACCACCTGCTACTGCATGACCCATAGCAAGTGGCAGGAGAACATCTGAAACCATGCACTGTGTGTGGCCACATTGGTGCTCCTTGGGAACAAGGTATCTCCAAGGTTTCTTTGACCAGTAGCCAAAACAAGCCTTCTGGATCAGTTCCCAGAACCCTCCTGCTACATACCTCCTAATATCTACTCTGTCTTAACGAACAGACCACAGACCTTCACCTGCCTGTGCTGGCTGTGCTGCTTCTTGGGGCTGTTGGCAGGCAGCTTGCTGCACATGTCCAATATGATGAAATTTATTAATATTAAAATTCTACAGGAAAAAAAAAAGCTGAATGGGAGGCTGCTATCCCGTATGTGTCAGAGGAGAGGTTTGAGCTAAAATAAAAAGAAACTTCTGGGTAAATCCAAAGATGTAAGTGACTGTAAAGAGGTTGCAGTGAACAGTCTACAGTGACTGGAAAATGCTCTGCTGATTCAGTTGCAGTTACTACTCAGCTTCTGAAGTCCTTAAAACTTCAAGAGAGAACTGGCCAGAGGCATCTCAGCTGCAGATGTTGAAAGATGAGATTTATCACCTCTCAGTCCCATCTCCAGAGGGAGATATTTCACAAGACACACTGATAGCACTGTCAGATACTGGTCCCAGTTAACTGTTCATCCTGAAAATCAAATCTAACTTTCATTATCTACCAGGAAAGACGAAGTTCCAGCAAGGGAAGTTTTTGTTAACATGCAACTCGAATCATCACAGCCCTCCCAGTGCCCACAAGTAGTCTGAGATATTCTAGATGTTTTTCTCCCAAAGCCTACTGTGCTCAGCACAAGAAATGTCTGTTTACAGGGGACCCCAAATGCACCGTTTCCTACAGAAAAGCAATGAAGAGCACAAATTCCACATTCATAGCATTCCTGGAGACCTGCAGCTGCTTTGACACTCAAGGTGCAATTCACAGCCATCCCACACCAAACAAGCCTGAACCTCGCATATCAATACTGAGGCACCTTTCTAGGTGTTTCACATCAGTCTGAAGGTGAAACAGCAAAAAGGGGGAATGTACACTTAATACATCTGCTGTGAAGTCTGAGGGGTTGTTTTGATGATCGTTCACTGCGATCGAGCTCAGTGGTGGCTGTCATGTTTGTCTCCAAGGAGTTTCCTTGTTGCACCACTTAGAAAGGAGAGACCAAGACAACTTCAGACTGCACAGCTGTGGGGTGTAGGGGGAAAGCAGTAAAATGATGTTGAATTATCTCATTCATTCAGAGGCCACTGAATTGCGGTGCATGGATTTAACAAGGCTGGACTTGTTAAAGTAGTAAGTAGCTAACGAGTTTAACAAAATTAAATGTTCTTAGTCCCTTGCAGCCCAAGGCCAGCTCCCTCCACTCATCTCCCAGGAGCGGTTGGAGGTTAAGGCTTCCCACATTAGGTAGGTCAGTGCCTACTCTAAAATTCATCTGGTGCAGTGAAAATAGAGGGCAGGCACCGGAGATGTGCTCCCTGACCCCAGCTCTTCGGAGCTACCTTGTTGGAGATTGCTTTGTTTTGTCCTCCCGAGTTTTCACTTACAGGGAGTAAATTGCATTGAGTCAATTTTTAGGTTGTAACATCCCATTACCACCACAAACTACTGGATGAAGGTTGTGGTGAACGTTGTCCTTGGCACGCAGCAGCCCTGTGGACCTGCTGAGCCAGAGCCACCTCAGATACAACTGGTCTGCTCCACCCACAGGGGTTCTCCTGCAGCACTCGCCTTTCAGGCTGGTCAACCTGTACGAGACCCTAACCAGGACAGAAATGGGGGCAGAAATTTAATTTTTTAAATACTTAGCAATATGATTCTACTCTTGAACAACAAACCCCCTGCAGCATTTTCTGCAGACACAGCTATAGCAACATACGGGGTTCTGAAGTTCCATGCTTTTCAAACGCAAAAGCCTGCATTTTTGTCTACAAAGATAGCTGATTTAGGCTTGAGCAGTGACACCCACACAAACTGAAGCACCTATAATCTGCTGATGTGAAAAGATTATATTCCCCTATGTCTGATCAAGCCAATGCCAGCCAGCTCCAAGTCAGACCCACTACTGGCCAAGTCCACGCCCACCAGTGACAGCTAGTGCCTATGTGGTAAGATACTCCCCTCCAGCACATGATGGATACCATGGTGAGACAGACTGTCCTGCAGCTCACGGAGGGCCACAATCACAGAATGTTACAGGTTCACTGAATCACAGAATCAATCACTCTTGTTGGAAAAGACTCCTGGGATCACCGAGTCCAAACATCTACCCTTCCTTACAACTTCACTGCTAAATCATGTCCCTCAACATCTCATCCAAAGGATCTTTAAACACATCCAGAGATGGCAACTCAACCACCTCCCTGGGAAGCCTATTCCAGTGCTTGACCACCCTTTCCGTGAAAAAATTCTTCCTAATATCAAGTATAAACCTACCCTGTTGTAATGTGAACTCATTCCCTCGTGTTCTATTACTAATTGCTTGTGAGAAGAGACCAGAACCAGCCTCTCCACAGTGTCCTTTCAGGTAACTGTAGAGAGTGAAGAGGGTTGGAAGGGACCTCAAAAAATCATCTAAGTCCAACCCCCTCCTGCTGGAGCAAGGTAAGCCTACAGCTCCTGGTGTACCCAGACTGTCTCCCATCCAAGTATAAACCAAGCCCAACCTTGCTTAGCTAAATCCAACATTCCATCTCTATGTCACTTCACCCAGCCCTCTGGGCTAAGGAGCAGATCCACCTGTTATCCCATTTTGGGCCCCAAGTCAGAGCATGTGGATGTGACCCAACAGGAAGCCCACACTAAAGCAGGCTCCTGGAAGGACCTGTGGACCAGCAGAGACGAAATCATGATAGAACAGGTTTGTGAGCTCGTGGGAGACAATCAGCTCCTGAAGGACTGCACCCAAGAAAGGGACTCATGTTGGAGCAGTTAGTGAAGAACTGAAGCCCAGGAGAAGGATTTTGGTTTTGTTTGGTTTTTTTCTTCTCATTACACTGCTCTGATTTGATTACTAATAAATTAAACTAAGTTCTCCAAGTTAACCCTGTTTGCCTATGACAGTTGGGGATATAATAGCAATAACCAGAGCAACTGAAACTACACAGACTATTCCTTCCGTCAACTGAACAAAGCTGAGTAAGTCCATAACACCTAGAGCTGAAGGTAACTCCAGTTTAGGGTTTCAAAACCAGAAGTTCCTCATTTTCACAAATTTAAGCCCAGTTCAGCTGGTTAGGGTGTTTCAGGTACTAGAGTTTAATCACACCAGGCTTTCAGTCCAAGCACTCAAGACATCTTCAGACTCTGAGCTGCATTCAGCACACCACATTGCCTAGAGCTGTGCCAGCATCAGACAACCCACAACATAATGGCAGCCCAACTCTGGTTTCTAAATATAGTTTAGCCCTCCTGGAGCCTTCAGTAATTTTCTTACAGAGGTTAACATGGCTTCTGTACCAGCTGCTTTAAAAATATACATATACACACAAGGGGGTAAACAGACTCAGTGGAGGTGTGTCTCTGACTCCATTTAAAAGATGTGCTCGCTGGGCTGTGAAGAACAAAATTAATTCTGCACGAAAAGCTCTTATTTGTGTGGGGTTTGTCAACAAACCCTCTCGGATAGATGTGGAACGTATTATTAGTGCTGTGGTATACCAAAGCCACCACGGCCATATCCCAAAACACCTGAAAAACAACCTAAACACCCAGCTTTGTCCTGAAACAGAAAACTGCTTGAAAACCCATGGGACAACAAATCAGTGGTAAAGAGAGCACAACACCAAGTGTGATGAGGGAGACCAGACAGAAAAAACTGAGTATGATCACCTTGTGTGTGACTGAT
Organism: Rhinopomastus cyanomelas; assembly: GCA_013400115.1. Lineage (NCBI taxonomy): Eukaryota > Metazoa > Chordata > Aves > Bucerotiformes > Rhinopomastidae > Rhinopomastus > Rhinopomastus cyanomelas. Next base: position 176,449 of record VXBP01008319.1, on the reverse strand, counting down.
GGGGCTGTGGAGAAGCTCAAGGAACTGGTCCTGTGCCCAGTGATGACCCAGAGCATGCCATGGTCAACCCAACAATCTCAGTCATGCCCAGGGACAACTTGAAATGAAGTAGTAGAGAGGTAGGCGTCAGTCTCTTCTCACAAGTAACAAGTAATAGGACAAGAGGAAATGGCCTCAAGTTGCACTAGGGAAAGTTTAGGTTGGACATGAGGAAAAACCTCTTCATGGAAAGGGTCCTCAGGCCCTGGAACAGGGTGCCCAGGGAGGGGGGTGAATTGCCATCCTTGGATGTCTTTCAAAGTCATGTAGCTCTGGAGCATAGGGACAGGGTTAGCAGTGGCCTTGAGTCAGCTGGGTTAATGGTTGGACTTGATCACCTTAAAGGTCTTTTCCACCCTAAATGATTCTATGGTTCTCTTCTACGATTGCTGGGTGCTATATTTCTGCCACTGACACAGCTAATTAATCAGATTTTTTTTAAAAAAAAACAACCAAACAAGCAAAGAAATCCCAATTAACAATTTAGATTCTCCCAAGTGGGATCTGCTATTGTTTCTATTCTGATGCTATTGGATGTGGTTTGGCAAGACCTGTGAAACACAAAAAGAAGGGAAATCAGTGTTCAATGCAAAAACCGCTCACTTCCAGAGTGTGGTTATTAACTGCAGGCAATATTGCTGCCAGGAGGGACATGTGTTTGTTTTGAAATGGAGTGGGACTTCCTAGCGGTGGGCAGAATTTCTGCTGAGTGCTATATTTGCACCAACATCAGAATAATTTACTTGAGTGCACACCTGGGTTTGTCTCAAACCTGCATCTCTTCAGTGCTGCATTCAGACGGTGCTTATTTATCCCAGGATTTGTGCATACACCTGCTTGATTAAATGAGCCATTTCCAACAAGAAATGCTAAAACTTCACTTGAAGTTTTAGCCTACTGTCTGCAGGCTAATCAAACCAGCAGAAACACCAGTTGGACTAAGACAGAGGAGAGAGGGAGAGAGCAGCTGAACACACTTCATTTATGGAAACAAAGATGGTCTTGTTTTGCACAGTATTGTGCAGTGCTTAGTGCGGTCTTCATCTTGAACCATTCAATCTCTTCCCAGGGCTTCCTCCTCTTTAGTATCTCCTCACAGCTATTTCCATCTAGAGGCAGAAAAGCCCAGACTGAAGACAGGATTAGAGCCCCAGATTAGAGCCTGTCCTTGTGTATTGCCTGATTGAGCAGCAAAAGTCTTTGTCCAAGAGGGTTTGTTTTTAAAATGTCTTGTACACGATTAAAGGAATTGCCATGAACATGTGTTTACATACGCCATCACCGAGTGACCGTGTCACTCAGGGGAACACAGTTTTCCCCATTGGTGACATCTTCAGGGGTTTGTCAAATTCACGATTTCTTGAGACCCTGCATGGATCTGCACAGCAGAAGAACTAGGAGGTTTGTTCACACGATGACAGAGGAGATATCAAGAGTGGCATGCACAGCGCTCTGTGGCTCTGCGAATGAGAACCAGCTCTGCTGTCCCAATCAGCAGGGCAGAGGTGCTGCTTTTATATAGCTGGGCTTTCTCTTAGGTACTTCTGCCCAAGCTGCTGCCAGCAGATGTTGTCAGGGATTTCAGTAGCTATGTAGCATCAGCGCCTGGTGGTGGCACAGACAGGTTGAGCCTGAATGTAAGCAGTATGTGCGTTCCCTGCCTACAGGAAACAACTTGTGCCCCTTCTGCTCTCACCACCGTTGTGTCTGAAGTTGCCCATCTTTGGTCCTGCTCTTGCATCCCATTGTCCTGCAGCTGGAAAACAAACCCATGGCTTGTTTTTAACTTTCAGACTGGCACTCAGTTTTCCTCAGACCCAAAAGAGAGTGACTGCTTTGCAGCAGGTTGCTCTACCCTGGAGGAGCCACAGCCAGGGTTAATAACATCATTGCTGCAGCAGAGAAGTGTCTGTGGCAGCTAGAAAAAGTGAGAAATTTCACACCCTGAGCATGGATTTTTCTCCTGAGGAAGTACCCGTGGTTTGCTGAGCTCTCACAACACACCTTAAAGCTTTGCTGGCTGTAAGAGGGGGCAGCATCTCAGTCCCAGCTCGTTCCTGTTCCAGAGGCAAACACCTCAGTTGCTTCTTCTCCCCACTGAAGCAAATCACAGAGAGAGGATCTGTGCCCAAGTGCAGAACAGGACAAAACCCAAAAGTATAAGAAATGAAAACAAGATAGGAGACCAGAGAAAAAGCAGCAGCAGACTCCAAAACCCCAATGAGTAGCTGTCTGTTTCCCTAAGATTTTGTTATTTTCCACAAAGCCTGTTTTCCACCTCCTCGCTCTGTGCCTGCAGCCTGGTGGGTCAGGACTCTCAAATTCTCATTCCAAGCCAAAGCAAAATATTTTCCTTCGTGTTGTCTCCTGTGCTTGTAATAAAGTGGCTTTTTGTGGTTATTAAATGCTTCCATGACGTGCTGACATTTCTCCATCCCTTAGAGCTGTTTAGTTTCCATTGCAAACTGTATGATATTATCCCTTAATTCTTCTAATGAATTGTGTGGGTTTCTGTAGTAAATTGGGGCAGTAAATCATAACAGGCTTCTTACAAACAGTTTCACAGAATGGGATTTAAGGTCAGCATACAGAGGAGACTACAGGCCAGGGACTTCTGGGCCAAATTCAGGTATTTCAGCTCTTTCCAAGCCCAGCTCAGGAAAGCTGCCCAGAATGCTGCCATGTGAATTAACTGAGCAGAGCGGGTATTTTGATGATGCCGTAACACCGGGTAGAGACAATTAATGCACTTCTCTGAGTACAGAAACAGCTGAAGCCTTTTATTTCCACTGCATGAAGCAAGTAGAGCAAGCTCTTAGTTTTCAAACCTCCTTATGCTGCTGAATCCCCAAGAAAGTTTGAGTTTAACAGCAGGGACAAGACACAGCACTTGGTACAGTTAGGTTCATGATTGGACCAGATGACCTTGAAAGTCTTTTTCAGCCTAGACAATTTTATGGGTCTAGGATTCCCTTCTCTAGGAACACCAACCCACTTTGTCCAGCCCTTGGCAGGTGGAGGAGGTGGCAGATTTGGGGAGAGATGAAAACGTGTCTGCTCCTCTGAGCTATGCCACTCAATACTACTGTCATGTCAACCAGAGTGTCGCTGTTCAGCCTGCAGCTGTGTGTAGTGATGATGTAACTGAAAGCCAAGCCAGAATGAAGATTAGGAAAAAAAAGATGAAAAAAAAAAAAGACAGAGAGAGAGAGAAAACAACACATTTTAGTTTTGGCCTGTGACACTTGGGATGTTTTCTATTGGAACAAGAGGGCATTTGTCTGGGGTAGGTCTGCAGAGACACACCAGTAGAGATGTATTTATTATTTATCTAAGCTCTGGGCCTACAGAAAGCCAAAGGCTTATGTAAATCTCCAGTTGGGATTTCTAGATCTCCACTTAGACATTTGCTGCATCAGCCTTGCGTGGAGACAGCAATTTCAATTAGGGGGAGAGAAAGAGAGCAAAAAGGATTCCTTCGTCAGAGAGCAGGTACCATTAAGAGCCTGGCTTTGAGCAGCTCTGGTGTAGCTGAACTGGAACTTACCCCAAAGCAGGGAAGGGAAGAGCCCTAACTCCCTTTTTAACTGTATTCAGCATCGCAGTGTTTTGGTACTCAGCTTTACAAAATATTAACTCAATGGAATTCAACCACATCTCAATAATTAAAAGGCTCTTGGTGGTGAGGGAGCAGGCAGCCAAACAGAGCTCACAATGTGTGTATCAAAGGTCAAAGAAGAAAATAATTTTTAATTGAATATGCAAATGGTACCAACTGTCTAGATGTCAAGAAGTTTGAAAAGAAAGATGTGAGTTCAGCAGAGTCATCCCAGAAATAAATGAGATATGTCTGTCCTTTAATTAATTAATTGTAACTAGAAGGCTCTCAAAAGCAATGGGGGCACATGAGTGCACAGGGAATTGCTGCCTAACAAACAACGGAAGGCCAGACACTATATATTTACACTTGCATACTGGAGATGGCTTGCGATTTGAAGGTACATCACCAATGACTACAAATCTGGCCATCTTTAGCTACTTAAATTGTGATGTTACAATCTTTACGGCTTCCTCCACCATCTGTCACCACACACGCACAAACACCCTGCAAACCCAAAACCTGACAGATTGCACAGGGGAACGGTAAAACTGACAACACACCATGTGTTGTGTAATGCAATGAGATAAACAAATGGGAAACACTGATTCTGTTCTATCTCTATCCCACCAAGGTACTGACCCTTCACACAGAGTATGTGATCTGCAGTTTCGCTCTTCAACCGGTAGTTGCAAAAGGATGCTGAGAAGCAGCAGCAAAGTTCAATAGTAGCTTTTGCGTGGGCCAGAGAGCAGCCATAACAAAATTCACTATAACAGACAAATAAGTTCATGAAAAGAGCATAAAATCCAAGACTGCAACAATTGTGTTTCTATTACATCTGAATGCCCAGGGACAGCTGGGCCGTGATTATGTCTCACCTTCTAGACTTCCCTATAATGGCTCACTCATGAATTTTTAAAACCTGACTTTAATGCACTATCTTTGAACCTCAGCTTCATCATACATGATGGGGACAGATACCATCCACCTCTGCACAAAAGGCCTTTTTATGGTTTAGGATACAGAGTATCCTAAGAGCTGCCTAAGTCTCTGAGATATAACCATCTGGGGCAGCTGCCACCAGCACTTCTACTCGTACCAGTCACCCTTCCAACAGCAGAAGATACCCCCAAAACCTATCGGTATTTATGTTCATCCAGCTTTCAGCCAAAGAATCGCTTCTTTTAAGGGACTTGCCATTGTAATCTGCTATGCTATACTGTTGCATGTCAGGAGTTCAAGACTCATAGAATCATAGAATCACTACAAATTGGAAGGGCCCTCGAAAGATCATAGGATCATAGGATGTTAGGGGTTGGAAGAGACCCAAGAGATCATCGAGTCCAACCCCCCTGAAAGATCATCTAGTCCAATCCGCCTGCAACAGCAGGATCACCTAAACCAAGTCACACAGGAACTTATCCTGTCAGGTCTTGAACATCTCCAGTGAGGGAGACTCCACAACCCTCCTGGGCAGCCTGTTCCAGTGCTCCGTCACTCTCACCATGAAGAAGTTCCTTCTCAGGTTGATGTGGAACCTCCTATGTTCCAGCTTACAACCATTGCCCCTCGTCCTATCACTACATGACACCGAGAACAGCCCAGCTCTATCCTCCTGACACCCAAACTCACAGTATTACAGTATTACCAAGGTCGGAAGAGACCTCATAGATCATCAAGTCCAACCTGTTACCACAGAGCTCAAGGCTAGACCATGGCACCAAGTGCCACGTCCAATCCTGCCTTGAACAGCTCCAGAGTTGGCGACTCCACCACCTCCCTGGGCAGGCCATTCCAGTGGCCAATGACTTTCTCAGTGAAGACTCAATACACTACACAAGATTTTCCAACCACACAATCATGACAGCTGCCCTGGAGAAGGTTTGCCTCTTCCTCCTGCCAGTGAGGAGTCCTGGGAACATGCATTTGTCCCAGCTGAAGTTCTCTCACAGGCTGGAGTGGGGGGGTGTGGGGAGAGGCTCTACTCCTTGTACATGCATACCCACTCTGTTTCCTCATATTGAAGATGGAAGTAATTCTACTAACATCCTGTGTGACCATTTCAAAATATGTGGGTAATGTGCTTCACAAAATTGAAAGGTTCTCTCTGTTCCATAGCACAGAAAATTTTACTGCTCACATACCTAGAACATTCTCAACTCATAAGAAGCCTCAGCTTTATGTTTTCCTGATGGCAGCACAAAAACCTCCACAAACCATCCCTCTCTAAGCACAGTGGGGTACATGGCAGAGACCTCCTAGACAAGGACATGGAAGCAAAGGACCCTGTAAAATTTCCTTAAGTGTAAAATCCTACTGGCAAATCTGGCTGAGCACCCAAAGGATGATTTTACCTATTGCATCTTCAACCTTTCATACCTCTGACATCCAGACTCCAACCCAAAGACTTTTATTTCTGTAATAAAGTACAGGCAGAACCAGCATACAAGTGCTGCAAGAATATCTGTTGCTCTGGTTGCTTGGTGGCAATATTTGAAAGGATATGAACATCCATATTTCTGATGGAGCAATTTACAGGAGCTCCAAGTGCCAAAAAGATGCAGGTTTGCTTATCTAAATCATAGAATCAAATACATTTGCCCTGGCTTCCTTCAGAGCTGACAGAGGTTTTGGGCAATGGAGCTTTCACTAAAACATCCATCAGCTCTGACAAGACACATTATGGTGAGTGAAGAAGTGGTCAGGAGGAAGCCCAGGTTCTATGCAGATGGTCAAGGAGAGGTGGGAACAGAGAGCTATGTGAACTCTGGTGTGATGGCATGAAGATAACTGTCATGGTACAGCTCATTACCCTGCCAGCATAGGTAGAGGACTGTGGTTTTATAGCTGCTATCACACTGTGACTGCTGAACCACTTTAAACATCCTCCTCAAAATAGTGCAGCAATGCCTTTAGAGAAATACAGCTGCATCTCAAAGTTATATTATCCATAAAAAGTGTGAAAAGCTTTACACACCTCAGCAGAAGGTGCATCTGCTCTGTAAGCAGCACTGCATAGAGAGAGTGGTTATTGAACTGCATCACGCTGTGATCCCATCATTCACACCCTGCAGCAAGGAAAATAATCCCTGTGACCTGCACTCCACCTTTTTTTGCTTTCCTTTTTTAGGCAGCATTACCAAGTCACCAATCACCACATGGACCTACACCTTGGGTTAATTCAAAATGGATTATAACCAACCTTACTGCTCTCTTCTAAGAAAAAGGGGTCACTGCACACTAGAATGTTTGCTTTACATCAAAACAATCTAATGGTTGAGGATTGATACTCAGTGCATGAGAAACATAGAACTCTCTAGGTTGGAAAAGAGCTTGAAGATTATCAAGTTCAACCATTAACCCAACTGCCCCAAGGCCACTAAGGCCAGGTCCCTAAGCTCCAGATCTCCACAACTGTGAACCACATACATGAATGACAATTCAACCCCCTCCCTGGGCAGCCTGTTCCAAGGCTTGATGACCCTTTCCATGAAGAGAATTTTCCTCATGTCCAACCTAAACTTTCCCTAGCACAACTTGGGGCCATTTCCTCTTGTAATCACTTGTTATTTGGGAGACGTTCAAGGCAAAGATCTTTAATAACCAACTCTGAAATATTCTTGAGCCTCCCACATCCTTTCCATCTTGTTCTGTGAATTACTGTGCCCCACAATCACTGGTCCCCTGCCTGCAGGTTGGACTGACTCAGTGTCACCATACAGTTGGCAACTTCACCTCTCTGTGCAGAAATACCTTCATCACTAAAAGCCAACAACTTAGCAGCCAGAAAATACTGAAAAGAAGAGAAGGCCCTGAGCACACACTGCCTCATGTTTCTGCCTTGAACCCGATGTGAGCTCTTAGCTGCTGAGACGGTTTCCTGGCCTCAGAAGCTCCCTGTTCGAAAATGTACTGAATTATTTACAGCCTCTCCCTATCTCCCGTGTGAAGCTGTGAGGTGTGTGCAGGGGCTGGCAGTCAGAAGGGGCTCACTGGCCCCAATGTGTAACCCCTGTGCTGCCCCACAGTACAGAAACCTTTTGAAGGAGGGGAATAATTAGTAACAGGCAACTCTGAAACCTCCTCCAGAGCACATCAGGCCCCAGCATAGCTCAGTGGAGCCTAGCACCTTGCACAGGACCTGAGGACTGTATTGCTGAGGAGAGGAGCAAAGCCTGAGTCATCTTTGTGTACCCCTTGTAGATAACAGGCTTGATACACTCCATTACTATGAGGAGCCCCAGCCTGGGTGCCCAAACACAGTCCACATCCCAAAAACATAGATACAACTTCCCCATCTAGTGGTGCAGCGGAGCAAAAATGGCATTTGTTCTGCAGCTCATGAAGGAAACACATCTGGCAGGGACATCTCCCAGTTGAGTGCTCATCCATCCACAGTTCTGCTCACCTCAGTGGCCGGCAACAAGGAGGGCAAGGACAAGGACAAATTCTACAGCAGGCTGCAGAGCTGCTCAGAAAAACTACAGGAGTAAATACGCCAAGCTTATTCTCATGCTCCAAAGAAATAAAGAAATGTATCCCCTAGGCTGGGGCAGGACTAAGCCCAGAGTGTTTTGAAACAATCAAGAAACAGGTCTTCTGAAACACCAAAATTACCTTAGAAACCCTGACAAGCCATTAGCAAAATGGTTTACTAGAACTCCAGTCCTCACTAATGGAATGCAAGTCTGATAGCCAGACTTATTGTAGCTACGCATGCAATAACCCAAACCCTGTGATGAGGCAACTTTCAGCTGCAGTGGATTATGAGTTTCCATGGGCCAATCATTGCCACCATTCTTCTCAGTGTGACAGGACAGGGTGATGGGGGGGGAAAGCCATCTACAGCCTGTCTCTCCTCCTTTGCTGCCAGTTGAACATTTCAGACATTTTCAAGAGCAGAGGCACCTCCCATCCATGGTGGCATGGCAGAAGTAATGCCCAGACACCTCACATAAAGGTCCAAGGCAGTTGCCACTCTTGTTGTGCTTCCCAACATGCTCTCCTTACAGCAATGAACGTGAAGAACTGACACTTGGGACTGCCAAAGAAGCAGAAATATTCCCCAAGCAAGGCTCCAGCTCTCTTCAGCCTCTCTGCTTTTCCCAACACCATGCACAAGATGCACCAACTCTTTCCTGTCCAACCCCAACCAGACTAGGTTCCTTTTGCTTTTCACTTCGGGTAATTACTCAAATGTGTTTGAAATGGATACCCTGCAACATTCATGATTAAAGGTTTCTGTGGCCAAGAGAGCTTAGTACCACAAGTAGCACAACCGAACTCCCCTGAAGCAACATTGGACTGGGTGGTCCAAAGTGGACCCCCTGTTACACAGGAACCCTGACTCGTTCAGGAAAGAACGGGTAGAGAGGTGTTTCTGCCTAACTCATTAGAATTCACAAACTTTCTGTCATTTCATATCAGCAGCAGAGAAATAGTTTATTTCCCATTCTGTTTTACGTGTTTTCCATGCAGACAATCTAATGCATGAAATAATGAGATACACCCAATTCTGTTATGCAAAACTCCCTCCAATTTTTTTAAAAATCCTGCAGATTACCTTTTCCACGCAGTTTTTATACACTGCATTTGGTCTGCTCAACAACAAAAATGAAATTCATATCTTTATAGAGAATGACATATACCCATAAATACCAGATTTCACTCTATGAGATAAAATCTAGTTAAATTCACCAGACGAAAAAAACCAAAAAGAAAGAAATGGCAAATTGGATCCAATCTGCTCTGCTTTATTTGGGGCTTTTCTTGACCGCTCAGACATGGCTTCAAACAGGCCAGAGCTGGAAAATAGTTTGATACCTCAAGCTGTGAAAAATGTTTTGCTGCAACTTTAACCGTGAAAAATCCCCTTGGGGATCTGGCCTGCACAGCCTAGGCAGAGGTGCTGCTCCGGGTCTCTGACTTGGGATAATTCCAGGCTTGGAGAACATGCAACATGCATGAGACAGGAGAGGTGGGGAGCAATGTAAATCAGAAGGGAAAAAGCCTCCCGGGCCAACACATGGTCCCCTGAGCCAATCCTCTTCCCCATGACCAGCTGTGCTCATTCCTCAAAGGGAAGGTTTGGAGGGAAGAGAAAGGAAGCACTGCCAGATACCCATAAGGAAAAATACGGCTCAACCTAGATCCATTTTGCTGTAGCTGTGAAGAGGACAAGACAAGCCTTTTCTGGTTTGATTGTTATTATCATTATTGGAAACAGCAGAGGCTGGGGACTTGGTGAGTGCAAGGATGTGGGGGTGAACTTCAAGTGAAGGAATCCTGTGATTGTATTTATCATTTTTTAGGAAATTTAATTGCATAAACACCACCGAAGACAGATTAGGAGTGTGCTCACATCCAGGGAAACGGCACAGCAGGCTCAGTGGTGAAAAGGCCAAGATGAGCTGAAGCAGCACCCAGCTGAAGTCACACACAAAGTGCCTTGAGAAAAGGGAGTTTCCATTCCACTTGGCTTTCAGGAACTCCCAGATTTTGTCTTTGCCTAACTCCCAGCATCTCAACACTCATCGCAGAACATTAGGGATTGGAAGGGACTTCAAAAGATTATCTAGTCCAATCCCCTTGCCAAATCCAGATCACCTAGAACAAGTCACACAGGAACATGCCCAGGTGGGTTTTAAATGTCTCCAGAGAAGGAGATTCCACAGCCCCCCTGGTCAGCACATTCTAGTGCTCTGTCAACCTCATGGTGAAGAAGTTCCTTTTCATACTAATGTGGAATCTCTTGTGTTCCAGTTTACACCCATTGATCCTTGTCCAATCATTAGATGACATTGAGAAGAGCCTGGCTCCATCCTCCTGACACCCACCCTTCACATTTTTATAAATATTAATGAGGTCAATCCTCAGTCTCTTCTTCTCCAAGCTAGAGACCCAGCTCACTCAGCCTTTCCTCATAACGGAGATGTTCCACTCCCTTCATCATCTTTGTGGCTCTGCACTAGACTCTCTCCAGCAGTTCTGTGTCCTTCTTGAACTGAAGGGTCCAGAACTGGACACAATACTTCAGATGTGGTCTCACCAGGGCAGAGCAGAGGCAAAAAAGAACCTCTCTTGATCTGCTAATCACCCCCCTTCTGATCCTCCCCAGGATGCTGTTGGCCTTCTTGACCACAAGGGCATTGCTGGTCACGGTCATCCTGCTGTCCACCAGGAACCCCAGGTCCCTTTCTCCTACACTGATCTCCAACAGGTCAGTCCCCAACCTATACCCGGGGCTGTTCCTTCCCAGATGCAAGACACTAGCCCTTGTTACCGTTCATTCAATGTCTCCCTGCTCAGCTTTGCAGCCTGTCCAGGTCTTGCTGAATGGCAGCACAGTCTGCTGGTGTCGGCCAGTCCTCCCATCCTTGTGTCAACTGCAAACTTGCTGACAGCACTCTCTAATCCCTCATCCAATTCACTAATGAATAGATTGAACAGGACTGGTCCCAGCACCGACCCTTGGAAGACTCCACTAGATACAGGCCTTCAACTAAACTCTGTCCCATTGACCACCACTCTCTGACTTCTATCCTGCAGCCAGTTCACGATCCACCTCACTACCCAATCATCTAGATTACACTGCCTCAGTTTGGCTGCGAGGATGCTGTGGGAGACCATGTCAAATGCTTTACTGACATCAAGATAGACCACATCCACCACTCTGCCATCATCCATCCACCTGGTTATGGCCTCATAAAAGGCTATCAGGTTGGTCAAGCATGACTTTCCCTTTGTAAAGCCATGCTGACTGTCCCTAATGACTTTCTTGACCTTGCTGTGCCTCGACACAGCTTCAAGGATAAATTGTTGCATCAGCTTCCTGGGATGGAGGTGAGGCTGACTGGTCTATAGTTACTTGGGTCCTCCTTTTTATGCTTTTCGAAGATTGGAGTGACATTTGCTATCCTCCAGTCCCTAGGCACCATTCTTGATCCCTATGAGTTATCAAAGGCCCTATGGATTTATGTACATCCAACTTGCTCAACTTATCCCTAACCCAGTCCTCATCAACCAGGGCAAACTCCTATTTTGTCCCAACTTCCTCTGGGGCCTCAGCAGTCTGGGGCTTGATATCAGGACAGCCCCTCCTCTCTCCACAGAATACAAACAGCCTGAAAAGTTTCCCACACTGAAGTTCTCCCTTTCTCCCCTCCCTTTAGAACTATCGTTCCGAAACCAGGACAGGAATTTGGTTTCCTGGCTCTCTCCCGTTTCACTCCTTCATTCAGTGTTAACAAAACACAGCTGCGTGACAAACACAGTGCCACATCTGGGACAGAAAAAACCAGGAGCTGCAGCTCATTTCCCAGAGCCCACATCAGATGGTAATGCTCACCCTGGGCCACCAAGCCTGGCCAAACCACTGCTGCAATGGGGTGCAATGGGCACAAACTGGAACACAGGAGATTAAACATAAGGAAAAACTCTTTCATAGTGAGGGTAACAGAGCGCTGGATCAGGTTGTGGAGTATCCTTCACTGGAGACATTTAAGACCCACCTGGATGTGTTCCTGTGGGATCTGCTCTAGCAGGAGAGTTGGACTAGATGATCTCCAGAGGTCTCTTCCAACCCCCATCATTTTGCAGTCCTTGTGGCTGGATTGTGCAAGCAATGGCATGAAAGCTTCAGGTGACATACAGAAACCAATACAAACTACAAGCAAGCAAACAGTGGGGAGAAACACACTATACAGCAAAGAAAAACAGCCAAATATAGCCTGGCCCACAACATTGTGGCTCAGCCATCATGGGCTAATGATGCTCACATGTGGGGGCATCAACCACCGCAAATCAGCCCCTCTTGGCCTCAATCTCTGCTTTTCAGCTTGTCCTACAACAAGCTTATCAATCGCTTAGTGCTAAGTGTTGCAAAGATGACATTTCTGTTCCTGAAAGTTAAGGAGAGAGGCACAAGAAAGCCTGGAGCCTTTTGCAACAGGAAGGAGGATGTTAGACTAGAAATTTACTGTGGTAGGTCTTGCAGTGTGATTGCAACATCTCGTTACACCAGCTTCATCCTTTCCCATCTGGCAGATGCCTGTTTACCCTGTTTCGTACTGAGCACAAGCCAACATGGCTACACTTAGTCTGCAATGGTAATAAGAAAACCCGTAACTGAGAAATTCTCACAGTTGCATTGGCTTACCCAAAACTCACACTCTCATACACACACGGAAGTACAAAATAGTCACCATTCAGCCAACGTGGAAGGCGAAGTTGGAGGAATGGTGGAGTTGGTCTCCTCTCCAAGTAGGAAGGACAAACAAAACATAGGTTAAGAAGGAGCCTGAAATGAGAGGGGCTGTGCAAGTCTCAAAGAGCATAGGGGTAGCAGAGGATCAATGTTATATCAGTGCCAGGGGAACACACTGTTCAGGAAATCAAACTATTTTTTTGGTGATGTTTCTCCCCCAGCCCCAGGCTCTTCCTGCAGATAGTGGAATCCAGCAGTAGAAACTACAGCGAGGTTCACAAGAAGACTTTCCTTAGGAGGCTATAATGAACATTTTATTATTTACAGCAAAGGAAATAAGAAATTGCTCCTCTCAAATTACCAAAGCTTGGGAGAAGAAGGGGGGTCTTTCACTCTGTAAGGAGCTCTACTGCAGTGGGCTTGATGCCATGAATGCAGAGAGATCCGGGAGGAAAACAGGGCTGTCACTGCCTGCACAACCAGCATGATGAGGGTGGGATTATGTTATTCACAATTTTATCTCTTTTTCCAAGACATTTTACTCTCTGTTTTAAGCTTTGTGAGGACACGGCTGGATGCTGCGTCTGATACTGGAGCCATTTCCATTAAAGTCCAGCTGCATTTTCCAAGAAACAACAACTATACTGCAAATCATCATCTCACAGAGTATCACAGTAATGATAAGGTTGGAAAAGACCTTAAAGATCATCCAGTGCAACCTAAATCCAGATAAACCAAGTAAACCTAACATCTAACCTCTAGATCATGCCACTCATCCAGCCTCACCTTGAACATCTCCAGGGACGGCGACTCAACCACCTCTGTGGGCAGCCCATTCCAAAACCGGATCACTCTTTCAGTGAAAAATCTTTTCCTAATGTCAAGCCTGAACCTCCCCTGATGGAGCTTAAGACTATGACCTCTTGTCCTGTCTCCAGCCACCTCTTAATAAACGCAGGAGGTGGCAGCATGGAGTGGAAAAAGGTGAGAAACACAGGCCAAGGTGTTGAAGAGCATCATGCCCTGGGCTTGCCTACTATCAACAGTCTTTTCCGTTGGAGCAATGAACACAAGGGCAAAGGCGTTTTATCTCCTCCCTCCGTTTCCTGGAGCCAACAGGCTAGGGAAGCAATATCTGGGCATATCCCAACTGGACGGCATGAACTATTTGAACCACCTCAAGACCCTGTGACTTCATTCCTACCCATATAAGCGATGGGGAAAGAGAAAGTGGATCTGAGCTCAGATTAGCTCTCACTTAGTGGAGGATATTTCCGAGATCTTCTCAGAGGAGGATAAAGTAGGATAATATATTACATTCTTGACTAAGGGAAAATAAACTGCTGCGGGGTACTGAGCTCATCTTTCTGAGGAGAGCTGTCTAAAGCAACTGAACCAATGTGAGTCTCAGAAGTATTTATTCACTTGGGGAAGGAACTTAATTTTTAAAGATGTTAAAGAAAATATTTGTGCCAGTTGGAACCATTCTTTGGCTTAGGTCTAAGTAATTAGCAATTAACATAGTGATCATTCCGTGTTTGTGTTCTAGATTTGACACTTTGGTTGAGCTCCAAGGCAATCACGAAATACTCATTTCTAAAATATTTACAACTTGCATCCTTAGTTGCACCAGACTTGGAGGGGGTGGGAAGGAAAAAGACAGGAACAGAGGAGTCGCAACTAATCTTTCTTGCAATTAAATTCTTGTTTATTTCAGCGGTGCAGCATAAGTATCTGTGAGCAATGAAATAATTTATAGTTCTCATCTAAAAATGTTAAGCTTAGGAAAATTACTTTCATTTAAAAAATGGACTTCAGTATCTTATCGTAACAATAAACCCATTATTTTAAAAGGTCAGCTCTTACACTTTCCATGAAAGAAAAGAATAATCTTATTAATCCCGACTTCTCAAAATAAAACAGCAAATGACTTATTTCTTACCCTCTTCCTGCATATATTAGCAGCAAAGCATTAATGAACAGCAACTCCAGCACCCCCCCTGCTCTGAGGGTCTGTGAAATGTGGATCAGTTCGGTGCAAAACAGAAAACACAACTGCACGGTCAGCAGAGGGAATGAATTTTCAGGAAAAAGTCTGCTGGATGAGTATCCCAGCAGTGAGAGGGAAGAGCTTGTCTGTTGCATAGTACTTCCATACAAAGTATGATCAAGTACGAGCACGTTGACATGCAGACAGAACCTGCATTCAATCTCCAAACACTGATTTCAAGTTCATTTTGCAGCTTAAATTTTATAAGGCAAACAATCTGCTCCCTTGTGCTCTCCACACCAGGACATACCCCACTTCTCAGGCACCTGGACAGCTGCTCTTGGGCATGATTCCTGAAAGCAGTTCCTTCAGCAGGTAGATGTCACCCACCAGCAGTTTGGGTTAGGAAACAGGTTAAATGTTGGGGGAGTTAATTTAACTCGGTGTGTTGTGACCCAGAAAAGGAAAATGGGAACTTACTGTGTTTTGATTATTTTTCTATACCACCCTGCAACAGATTTTTCATGGAATCATGGAATATACTGGGTTGGAAGGCACCACCAAAGGTCATCTACCCCAACCTTCCTACAACAAGCAGGACAGTTCTCTAATGAGAACAAATTGCTCAGCACTCCATCAAGCCTGACCTTGATTGTCTCTAGGGATGGGGTTTCCACCACCTATCAAGGCAACCTGTTCCAGTGACCCACTACCCTCAGATTAAAGAATTTTTCCTCATGTACAGCCTAAATCTACCCTTTTCTAGCTAAAACCATGAACTCTTGTCCACATAATTTTCTGCTCTGGTCCACAATCCAAACATAATTTAAATATTTACATCCATATTAAAATGGTCCAAAATCAAAAATGTAGTTTCTAAAACATTAATTAAATGGTGAAAGTCTCAAAGGAGATTTCAAGAGGTGTTTTATACCACCAAAAATTAGTTTATTATTATTCAGAAGAAGTTTATTCTAACGACTCTGCAGACTCTCGTGCAGACCTAAATTTCCAGAAACTAAACTTTCACTAAGTCGGTTTACTGATTCTGGTGCAATTCCCAGGCTGCATTCAAGACTACAAACATCAAGAGAAAACTGAGCATAGAGAAGCAGCTGTAAGTAGCTACTATTAATAACCAGACTTGTGAAACTGTCCATGCACAACGGCTTTTCTGGGTTAATAAAAAAGAAATGGTAATGTAAAATGCCCTTCTTACTCCATCCACCATACTCCTGAGCAAATCTCCCCTTGCTTCAGCAGCACAATTGTTACAGACAGGGACTGAACCCTTAGACATTTTCATAACTGTGATGTAAAAGCAAGTAAATAAATAAATACAAAAACACATAAATAAAAGAGTATGCAAAGTATCTCTGATCTAGGAAACTGCCAGCATAGCAACAGTGGAGAGAGAAAAAAAAAATCAGAGCAGAACACTTTTCAGCAGCAAATAATTATTTTTAAGGGGTCTAAGGTTAACCCTGCCCTGCTTCATAAGGTCCTCGAGTGAGTGCTATCTACAAGGAAGGACTAAAACCTGGGCATTTGGCAATGGAAACTTCCAGAGTTTCACACGAAGGGTGGATTCTTCAGCAGACAATGTGATGTCACCTTCATTACTGAGCATGGAACGTTAATTGGAAACAAGGTCCAGGTGACTCATGTCTTGGCAATCAAACAAAATACGCTCACTTAAAGAAAAGCTTGCCAACCAGGCCATTTCTTATGAGAAACGGCAAAAGTTAAAGACTAAATAAATGAATTGGAGACAATTCGATGTTTATAGAGTTCAGTAAGAAATCTGATTGATACCCTGAAGGAAGTGATTAGTTAAATTGGCTTGCTCCGAAATGCAGTTACACTGATGCAAACCAGGGCACAGAGCTTCAGAAGAAAATATATAGTCATAAACCAGAGTCCTCCAAAACCTTGACAGGTAGGTCCTTCTGATTCAGCATAAGGGACTTAAAAATTAGGTTGGGGGAAGCTTCTGTTTTCAAGCAGAGATGATGGTAGATACTTGTGGAGTTGCAGAAAATGAGAACTTGAGACAGCAGAGCTAATGAAGCGAGAGTTGTGTGGGGTATTGCATGTGCTAACACGTCTAGTCCCATGTCACTGTTCAAAACCATTGACAGCAATGACAGCAAAGCGTAAATCAAACCCCAGCACAAATGGTGACGCTACAGCCAAGTAACTCAGAAACCAGCAGCTACTGCCACCTTTATTTTAATGATTTGTGTGTCCAAGGTCACTGGCTAATGCCACCAATTTGTTTCCAAGGCCACTTCAGTACATGCATCTCTGAGAATGGGATTTATGAGTTTGCTACCATCAACCTTGCAAGCCAAGCAGTCAGACTGCCAATGCACAGTTCTCTATCGAAGAACACAGTGCAGGCCTGCAGCTGCATTGCGGGGGAACAAGCAGTGAACTCAGCTACAAGCACCAGCCCCAGCATCTGGAGGCTGGTTTACAGCAGAACTAAACCCAAGCCAGCACCTGGGCTGGATGTGGATTGGCAAATCCACCAGAGCAGGTTTCCTGACCAGTCACAGAAATGCTTTGTGGTCACAGCAGAAAGCAGAAGAAAATTGTTTACAGTTTTTAGGGATGTTGTTTTCCAGTTCAAAGAAAAACAGAAACAAATGAATGGGAGATGAACACTGTTTCCCCCCACTCTGCCCCAACTTTAAAATGTCTTTTCTATGCTTAGGAGAAACGCTTGTGCTGGCTTATGTTCCACTTCAGATTTAGGGGTTTAACACCCATTTATCACAAACATTTTTCCTGAGTAAAGAAAACTACTTCATCCAAGTGACTCAGATTGAAAGGCAAATGCAAGTATTTTGATCCTCAAGCAAATATGTGCCCAATAAGAGCCTGGGCTTGAACGTAGTCCAAGCTTGAACAGAGAGAAATTAGTGAACCTAACCTCAGAGATCAACTAGTTTAAAGCTTCTGCCATGCGCAGGGACACTTCTCACCAGAGATCCATCCAACCTGGCCTTCCACAAATGGAGCATCCACAACCTCCCTATTCCAGTGTCTCAGCACCCTCCCAGGAAGAATTTCTTCCTCAGATCCAATCTATACCTTCCCCCTTTAGCTAGAGATTTTACGTACAGAAAAGCTTCTGTGTGCCCTAGTTCCCAAGATCTGTTTGATTCCCAATCAATATATAATTTTGTACATGCGTAAATTTTAAAATTCTCCATTAAAAAAGACAAACCAACCCCATCAATCATGGTCCTGCAACACCTCTTTGTTCAAAATAATTCTGTGAACAGCAGCAACATACAGGGCAGCTGAACTTTATTATCAGGCTGTCACCATCCTCACATGCCCTGACCAAAAATGTCAAAGGGAAGTTGTGGAGGAGAAGAAAAATAATTGAGCCACTCTTGGGTTTACCGGGGGGTAGTTTAGGTTTGGGGGTTTGTTAGGCTTCTCCAAGACTTTTGGTTTCTTATTAAACATCCCAATCTACTGCACTGAATTTCATTAAATTGTTTTACATAAGAATGATAAAGGAATGGAAATGCTCACTTGGATGAGAAAACCCTTTTATCTTACAGCACCAACACCTTCTAAAAACAGCAGGTTTGTTCCTGTGGAGATAAATCTTGCTTTTTCCTGGGAATTAAGCAGCCACATGGTTTGAAAAGTGTCTGGCAAGGTTCACACCTAAGCAGAGGAACTGAGAACAGATTTTTTTTCCCTTTTATACTTTGCAGGGGAAAAAAACTCACCCATTCTTATAGAAATTAGTCACACTTATTTCCAGGCAAATTCACATTGGTAAGGAGGCTACCAGGAAGGTGGGAAAAATAGCAATGGAAGCATCAGTTGAGCTATATTAAAAGTAATGAGGTGGTTATGGTTTTTTTAAAATATCTAGACATGTGTTCCATAGGACTTGGCAAGCTAAACTACCTTTCATTGTATGGCAACCCTGAATAACTAGAATGGAGATGAAAGAAAGGGGGAAGCGCACATTTGACCTTTCCTGGAAGGACTTCAATGAATTCTTGAATAGGTCCCAGTTTTTAAGTTTTTATCAAAAAATGTAAAGATTTACAGTGCCCTGGAGGATTTGCACCACTCTGAAATGCTGAATTTTATGTCCAGATCTAGATCAAATGCTTTGCAAAGGTGTAGCTACCCCACTCAAACGAGGGTACAGGAGCACAGAGGACCACAGACTAAGCAGAGAATCACAGAATCATTTAGGTTGGAAAAGACCTTTAAGGTCATCAGCCCAAGCTACAGATCTCCAAAGCCCACTAGAAATTATTCAGGCAAACAAGTTCTAGAGGCACGATTGCAATTTGAGCTAGATGGGATAACATCGTCAAAGGGGAACAGAACCTTGCGTGACCCAAACAACCTGGGGTTTCTTTAGAAATTGTAACAAACACTTAGCTTCTGCTTTGCCTTTACTTAGGTGCTGAGCCCCTCTTGTGTATGGGAATGGCAGAGTTTTTCATAAAATCATTAAGGATAGAAGAGCCCTCCAAGATCATCAAGTCCAACCAACAATCCAACCCCACATGCCCACTAAACCATGTTTTCTAGTGGTACATCTACATGTTTTTGAACATCTCCAGGGATGGTCACTGCAGCACCTTCCTGGAGAGCCTGTTCCAACCCCTGACCACTCTGGCAGGGAAGAAATTTTTCCTGATGTCCAATCTAAACCTCCCTGGAACAACTTGAGGCCATTTCATCTTGTTCTATCACCAGTGACTTGGGAGAAGAGACTGACCCCCACCTCTCTACAACCTCCCTTCAGGTAGTTGTAAAAAGCAATAAGGCTTCCCCTCAACCTATTTTTCTCGGAGCAGACTGAGGAACAGTGCAGTTTTGCTTAGTTTCTGAAAAGTCCAAGTTTTTACAGTCAAGAGGGCAAGGATGTTTTTTATCAGCCACATGTGGGGATGCTTCACTTCCCCTTCTGTACCAGGGGAGCTCTGCGATTTTTCTGGTGCGGGGGCTTAGCTCTCCCCACAGATGGGCCAGGCTGTGCAAACACAGCATCACACGCAGCCTTCGCGATGCATTAGACATCAACACTGAGCAACGCTGTGCCTGCAGCCTTGCAATTGAAAAAGAATCTGAGTGAAGATATTTTAAAAAAAATCAATAGTCTGACAGACCATGGCCAGTTCTGCTCTGCTGGGTGGAGATGAGAGCTGCAGCACAGCACAAAACTTAACATTTCTGCAGCAAGCATAGCAGCAGAGTCAGCTTTATTGACAGGACTTTAGTAAGATATAAAAGTATCTAATAAAACAAAGCATTAGAGCTTGGCTTGAATTAGGACTGGATTTTGGCTTCCCTAACTAGACGCAACACATGCTGGGGCCAGCTTCAAGGCTGAGGGAAGGTTAACACCCTAAACAATTAACACTTTTCCCAGGCTGATATTTTCCATTTGTTCCTCAGCGGTGGAAACAACTACAGTGACTTCATACAGATTTCTCTGCTGGAGCATAGGAGTGAGAGGTCACATGTCCTTCCTCAGAGGTCTCATGATGCTTTTGTCTGGAGAGGGAAGTGGTCCTGGGGAGTGAACAGACTCAGATGGGAAGTGGCTTGGAGCCTGTGAGCTTCTCACTTGCCTGGCCAGCAAACCAAAGCCAGAAAACAGTTTCTCATTGCAGCCCTCATCTAAAGATGGGGAAACCTTTGGTCTTTCTGCAGTGAGAGCTTGCAACTCTGCTGACAACAGCAGCTAGCATCTTCTTGAGGAGCTGCTGCTCGTCCAGAGTTATCTGTTAATTCTCAAGCAGTGACAGTCTCTGCTGCTCTCCAGACAATGCTGTTGTTTTGTTAGTATCAAACATCTCCCATCCCCTGCTCAGCATCTGCCTGTGGTAACAGGTGGGCAGAGAGCGATTTCCTTTAGCAAGATGATCCCTCTAAAACCTTTTCCTCAGTTGTTTCTGGACAAGTCTAAAATCACACAGCTCTGCCACACACCCTGGCTGTTTTCTGAGCTGTGGCTTCCTTTTCTGGGCTGTGACCATCACCCCCAGTGCTGCCCACACCGTTCCAACTGCTCAACTGCTCTAGTGAAAGCTTCTCCAGCTGTTCCTCCAGTATGCACAGAAAATAGACTGTCTTGAAAGCGAAGGTCAATGAAGAAGGAAGATCTCTCACAGGAGCAGTTTCAGATCATTTCATTTGCACTGCTGGATTTATGGAGGGTTAACAAAGACAGAAAGAAGGAGGGCCAGCAGATCTGCCAAGCCCTGTAAGAGACTGAAAATGAGCAAACAAAGTCACTGGTACATTTTTCAAATTTCACAGAGCTGGGAAAAAAGAAGAGTATTTAAATGACGAAGAAAAAGGTAAAGTAACAGATTTCTATATGAGCCTGGCTAATGGGAAAATTCCTCAAGAGTCAGAATGTGATGTTTGGAGTATCTCTTGTCAGGAGACGTTCAGGTTGGACATGAGGAAAAACTTCTTCATGGAAAGGGTCATTAGGCCTTGGAACAGGCTGCACAGGGAGGGAGCTGAATTGCCATTCCTGGATGTGTTTACAAGTCGTGGGGATCTGAAGGTCAGCTTTAGTGGTGGCCTTGGCTGGGTTAATGGTTGGGCTTGATAAACTTGAAGTTCTTTTCCAACCTGAACAATTCTATGACACATTGCATGGAATGTGATAAAGGCCAGAACATTTATCTAAATGACAAAAGTGAACCAAAGCTCAAGCTCAAGCAGTTGTTCACGTTCATTAGCCAGTGGGATGGGGCAAACCAAGTCCTTCCAGTGCAAAACACAAGAGCTAGGCCAGAGCAGAGGGCCCACATTTTGGACCATGTTGGGCAACAGCACATCCCAAAGCACATGCTGCTGGCACACATCATTCACACATCCTCACTGGAAGGAGATGTCCCCATTCTGAGCAGGAAATGGGTAAACACTGCACACGCGTCTCAACTGTGTTACATTTCAGAACAAACTTTTTTCCATATATTTCTTCATAGAGAGAATTACTTCCAGAGTTTTGTTGGGACAACCTAAGGTGTAGATTTGCATGCAGGCCTCTTCTGCTCTCTTCCCCTTATGTTCATCCCATAGCTCTGCCCTCATGGGAATAACCCTACTGTTGCTGTCAGGCTCCCCACACTACAAGGATTCTCGACCTCAAGGAAGGGAGGACTCTGCCACGGGAAGGCATTTAGGTTCCACACATGCAAACCTACAGCAAAAAGTTTTGCAGCCTCTGATTCACACAGAAATTACCACAAGAAATACCTGCAGACCCCTTACCCTCCCATTCATCATCCTCTCCCCACACAAGGGCTGTCCAAAATGCAGTTCCTGCATCACAAGTGCTTCTCCCAGGTGCACACAGGGACAACAGGACAATGTGATGCTGCTCTCCTGAGGGCATACAGCCATAGAGAAAGTGCAGGGCAGTTGGGGCAGGACCTGAACTGCCTTCCCCAGCTCAGGACAGCCCATTGTCCCCTTGGCAATGGCAACAAAAGAGAAACTCAAACACCAAGAAATGTAAAACCCCAGCCAAACCCAAAAGCCACCACAGCTGGCAGCGAGCAGGGTCATGTAGCTATGCAGTATGTGGCAACATGCTGTCTTTCATTACATGACAAGCACCTCACAACAGAGGAACTGTCTCCAAGGCACAAATTTTCCTGCAGTTGATTAACTGCCCAACATCCAGACTCATGTTACCTCCAGGACCAAGCATGAGTGGGAGGGAACCTGGCACTGGCAGGGGGAGCGTGTGCCAGCATGTGCTTATGAAGGCCTCGCACACCACAGCTGGGATTCTTGCGTGCCTTGGGAAGGTGTCAAATACCACCCCCCACCCCCCCCATCCACCTCCAGTTTTTCCCTTTTCAGTGGATGTGGAGGAAGAAGTCTGTGCTGTTTGTTTTTCAGTGCGATGCTCCTGCTCTGATTTTTTTCACACAAGCCCTCCAGAGCCTCCTGGCTGCAAGCACCTTTTTAGTAGAAGTGATGCCTCCTCAAAGCTGCATTTTCACACAGAAAATCCCCTCAGACAACAGCACTATTGTTTTGTCTGACACTGCAGTATCCCCACCTCCCAGAGCACATGACTGCCACAGGCAACTATCAACCCCTTTCCAATGGGCAGTGTGTAGCAACAGGAACTATTTTGTTCCCGTAAGTCAACAGTGTTTAGAAAGGCCTGTGCCGTGGGAGGATTTCCGAACACAGTACAAGTTAATAAAGCCACAAGAAAAAAAACAGATACAGGAAAACAAGAACTTTCTTCTGGTGATTTCATCCCGCAGGGGTCAACAGCAAATCAAGGACAGAGTTGGTTGGGAAGGGGAAGCTCTGGAGATTTCTTGGAGAACTTGAAAGGAAACTTGTAGAGTTTAATAACAAAAACATTTTTCTTCTAAAAATGGAAAAAACCAAAATCAAGCACCAATCACAGAGAACATAATTTTCTCAGCGCTGCATTACAGCAGCATCACTCCTGGGCAGAGTGTTGCAACCTGAATCACTGAAGAGTTTAACCTGTTTTTCATTGTAGACAACATAGAAACATGGAGATAATATTGCCTCTCTCACATGCCACATTCACCTGTGGATTTTATCAGAAAATATTAGGGTAAAGAAATTAGGTTCACATTTTTAAACATAAAAATAAGCCCAAACCACAGAAACTCCATCCTGTGCTGACTAAGCAGGGGTTCACAGTGCCCTTTTTTTCAGTACCTACAGTGGAAGAATTTGTTAAGGTATAAAAGTTTTACCTCCCCTCCTTCCATTGCTCAGGGAACAAAAGTCCTTTCTTTATTAATTACCTGGAAGATCTTATTCTCTGCAGCTTCAGGATCTCTAGAGATGAGCAAGCAGCCAATCTTTTCTAATTTAAAACGAGTCAAGAAGCCTAATTTTGGGGAAACCTCTATTAAAATGCCACAAATGTATGTAAAAAATATCTTTGTGTGGTTAAAAAAATACCACCCCACCCCCCAACTACTGTAACTCTTACAGTCAGCTTTGGCCAAAACACTTCACTACCTTGAGCTTCTGTGCAAACAGCAGGAGATGCACTACATCTCTTATTTCCAGTCCTGTGTTTGATATTAACCACTGAAGACTTGGGATAGATAGAACACCACCTTCACAAAGACTCTCCTGTGACTTCTCAAAACCCAGCTTCTACAAAGATATTCAGAACATGAGACAATATTCAGATAGAAAATGTTAGTCATTGGCTTCCTAGTCTCATCTCAAGTCTTCTACTTGACTTCTATAATTTACATGCTCCAAAAAAAAAAAAATGAAGTGGAAGTTGCTGGTTTTCCACAAAACTGTATAAAATAGAGTTATTTAGCATCCAAGGGTCTAAATTATCAAATATGAAAGCGTTTAACTTATTTCTTTCTCCTTGGTTAAAAAGTAAGTGAGTAACAGCTGAAGTACGTTGGTGGTGTTGACTACTGAGGTCAGAGGCTGGAAGAACGTTTAGTAAGCACTAAGTTATTCTCTTCAGTGGTTATAAGGCCTGTAAGCACATGATGGATTTATGTAATCTTGTAAAAGTATGTTTTAAGTTCTTTAGTGCATGTAGCTATATCGACCTAATTAAGTTTAGCCTTTCAGCCCGAGCAATGTTGTTGTGTGAGGCCGTTACCCGGCCAGCTTCCAGACTCTCATGAAATGCAGCTGCTTCATGATTCCTCAGACCGTGCCTCTGGGCACCTCAAAGCTCAGCGGCAGATTTTAAAACACCATTCACAGGTCACTGTCCTCAGACAAAGCTTCCGTCAGACAGATGCCTACTGTGCCAACAACCCACTGAGTGCAATTTTAACCTACATGCAAAGGAAGAAAAATCTTTTGCTTTAATGATTAATCAGGGACACTCATGAGGAAGTTTTTTTGCTTCTGACCTGAATTTGAGCTGTGACTGTCCTTTAGCCTCCCACGTACCAGAGAAACTGCGCTATACCACAGCAACCATGAAGCCCCAAGCACACTTCTCCACAGCTGCATTAGGAGACTGATGTCTGTCTGACGTGCCAACCCTATAGCAACCTAGAGAAATTATGAGAGCTAAAGACAGCCCCACAGCTACCTGGAGAAAAGCTGTGAGTAAACCCTGAGGAGCAAAAAACCACAAAGTTGTATCTGTCTTCTCTATAAACACAGTTGCTTCTCAGTGACAGAATCAATCTACAACTATTTAAATCCCAACATTTTAAAATCAATTTATTTGGGAGTCTTCTAATTTGTGGTGCTTAGTTGTTAGAGGTATCAGACATCAGTTTGGGTTAGGAGAGACTCTTAAAGCTCACGTAGTCCAACCCCTACTGCAGCATGCAGGGACATCATTAAAATGATACCCTGATCTAGCTGAAGCCCCCAAAACTAGTACTCTGGTCAAGGCAAGCCCCAAAAGTGAAGATTTTCACATATACAGATCTGGCTGCTGCAACTGCAGTTTCAAGCGCTGGTTCTACGCTTAAGAAGAAATGGTGAAATTTTATCATTTTGGAGGAGTGAAAACATCTTTCAGAAAAACAGAGAGGACCAGATAACACATGATTAAGATAAGAATTAATCAAAAGGCTTTCATAACATTCATTATCTGCCAGCTCTGAGGGATTAAAGTGGTGGCAAATGAAAGATGGGTCCATTTTCTAGCACAATTTGTCATTATTTGAAACACATCTGTGAGCAAGCACAGATGACCACAATTATCTGAATGATCTGCTCAGGTATTTAAGTTTGATTTGCCACAGAAAGGAGAAGAGAAAGGCTTTGAATACTCAGCAAACCTTCACAAAACACCGAAATGGACACAGATAGGTCGATGAGAAGCTGCAATTCTGATATTTTGTGTTGGAAAATATTGTAGAAGGTCAAAAGCAAGCAAAAATCCCAAAGGAAAAAACATCATTAGAAGTTTGGCTCTGTTTTTTGTGGTGCCTTTGGCATCTCCTTTGGTACTCTTCCCTCAGCACTGGCTGCTGGAGCATACTCAGGTCTGCCAGCCCCAGCTCCTCCTGTCTTTCTGGGAACCAAGCATTCACAAAGCAGCATCCTCCCGACTCGCCAATCCTCCCATCTGCTGCCACAGAAGGGGTGTAGAGAAAGCTCTGTTTAGATGTCGTATTGCCTCTTGCTAGGCAGTTTTGCCATCTGCTGTTGCTTTAAGTCTCATGCCTCACAAAAATATCTGCGACTAAATGGAAAGTAATTCCTGTGTCAGATGTTTAAAAGTATGTTAATTGGAATCACGACTGGGGTTAGGGCTTTTTTTGTTTTGTTCTCATGTTCACCTGAACATAACAAATCGGCACAGATCTACAGAATAAAGATGCAAGGTCAGATTTGTGTGGATTTTTAGTAATCAAACATCTTAAACAGTTGACACTGTTTAAAAAAAACCATTTAAAAAACCTGTGATTAGGATGATTTTTCACAGCATCACATAATAATCACAGAATGTTAGAGGTTGGAAGGGACCTCAAAAGATCATCTAAGTCCAACCCCTCCCTGCTGGAGCAGGGTAAGCCTACAGTACTGTCTCAAGATGTCCTACATGGGGCTTGAACCCCATGACCCCAGGAATTCAGAGTCCCATGCTCTACCAACTGAGCCAACCTGCATGAGTAACACATGATTCTCTCTCAAAGCCAAGCCCTAAATTCATCACACCACCATTCTCTCTCAAAGCCAACCCCTAAATACATCACACCACTTATCACACCGGAACATGACCTAAAAACCACACGGTATCACATACAGGAACACGCTCTGTGCAGCACCCAGAGCACCTGGTCTTGGAGAGGATACTCCTCAAGGTGCTGCTGCTTGGTTTCATGTAAGACTTAAGAACCACAGACAATGACTCCTGCGTGAGGCTAGAGACGCAATTCAGAACACACTCAGCGACAGACAAACACTTCAACAACCAAAAAACAGCATTTAGAGATTGAAAAGTCCTCTAGAATACTTCTGCGGGAAGCAAAGAGAGGGAACACTGCCATGGACAGCCTTGCAAATAAACCGTCTTCTGTAAGGTTTTAACACAGGACTTACCCTTGGGGTGTTCTCGACTCACTGCTCTCCTGCCTTGCCTCTCCTCTCTGCTTGGTTAAGGGCCCTCATGTCAGAGCAACTTCGGCAGAAACTCACGGTAAGGAAATTTAAACCTGCTTGCCACCCCAAGACAAGGTGCTGAGGGGACCCAGCACTGAAGGGTGGGCTGAGGGTGAGCTCAGGGCAGCTCATTACCCACAATGGCGCCCACCTTTCCCTCAGTCCCCAAACCAGCTCTGCCCACAGCTGGGACGCCCTCACCTTTGTGTGTTAAACCAGCAGGCCCAGGGGCAGCACTGTCCGTGTCTGATCTGTCCGAGGCAGCTCCACATCTGCTCCAGGGAGAGGGAGCTGGGATGGGCCAAGGGGTGCCCGTGCCCTGGGGGGACTCTATGAGGGCAAATAGGGCTTCCCGGGCAGGATGTGGCCTCTTCCAACAGGTTCTAGCAGGTTCCAGCAGGAAGAGGCCTCTCCAGGGGTAGGTGGGAAAAGGCCCTTCGAGGAAGTTAGGGGCAGGGAAAAGGGAGCTGGGGGCGGGGTCCACCGCCCAGAACTATTTTGATTGTGCAAAAAGAGAAATAAATTTTCCCCAAGGTGAGACAAGAGCACCCATGAGAGGCAAGGGATGTCCTTGTCCTGATCCTCACCCAGGAGCTTTTTCACCTCGTTTACTCCCTGCCCCGCTGAGCTGGGTGGGCCCTTCACAGGGGCTCAGCTGCGTCCTGTGCTGATTGCAGTGATAAAACCTGGCCGTGGCAGCATTCTCTGAGATACTCTGATCAAATTTCTCCAGTTAAGGAGATGTGGAATTCTCCACAAATTTTCAGGGATAAAACTTGAAGCACTTGAGGGCAACACAGGTACCTCCCCATGGAAAAATGAGGTGTGATTTCATTTAATGACAACAAGTAGCTGGAAACAGCTTCTGACTTTAAGTCTAGGTAAAGACTTCACTTAGAAGGGAAACAGCCCATCCAAACCCGTCAAAGACTGTGATTAAAAAATGATTAAAAATTAGAAGCCTAGGAGTGCTTGTTGTTGTCATTAACTGAAAAACTTTCAAACACTTTCTCAGTCGAGGTGTGAGGCCATGTTTACCAAAAACAGGCTCAGTACTTGCAGATTAGAAATCAAAAACTGTGAAACATCACTTCTCTCTTCAGAGCAGTGGGTAGGGTATGATTTTTAAGGGGTACATCACACTTTCAAACAGTTGCTTACCTTTGCCTCTATTCACTTGAGGTAAAGCTAATCAAAATGCATTGGCTGTTGGTGTCTTTCTCTAATCATTGCTCATCACCACTCCAGCTAACGTGTAATGGCAAAGAAAATATTTACAATATTTTATGTTCCTTCAAGAGCTGTTGCAGCAACAGTTCCCAAAGTCAAATCTAGAGACGTTGATCATGGAGTTCAAGATTCTCATCTCTGAGCTGGTGAACACACAGCAACCAGGACATTTCTTACAACATAGTGCTAGGTCTGGAAGTCTGGAGAACTTCTCTGTGAAACGAGTATTGTTCTAGAGTGGATTTCTTTCCTGTGCGTAAACATAGAACAATTGCACTCTACTCATGCCAAAGGAAAAGCTGACCTGGTGAAGAATCAGAGGTCAAGCAAAAAAGCTTTCACATCTTTTTGATATTTCGGCCCACCTCCCACGCTGAATAGCGCAGGGAGACACCCCAGAATGTTTACCAGAAAGTGATGTGCCCTCAGGAACCATAAAACACTTGATTTGCCTCCTGCCAAATTTTGTGAGCTTGCAAAAACTCAGATTAAAAAAATCCGTAAGACGGAAGAGAATCTCAGTGATTCTTTGTGACAACACTGAGTTTTATATTTACATGCAAAGTCTGAAGTGTGTATAAAATTTCACTTAAACCCAAACAGATCAAGCATACAGAGCATCTCCAATATTCAGTTCCTAGTACAACCTCAAACCCAAAGAATTTTCATATACGATTTGATTTAATGGCCATTTTATCATGGATAATATAATAATGGAAAAACTGAACACTTGAAAGGGATTTGACAAACGGAACCAGATGTCAGACATCCTGGAGCTTACAAATCCATCGCATAATGACTGAGCAGAGGGAGGCCTTGAAAATACTGGGTTTTGAAGTTCTCAGCAGACCACGACTTCTGTTCAGTCCAGAAATTCTCTTGTACTTGCAGATGCTTTTACACAGTGAGAAGATGCACAAGGAGCTGTACTGAGTCTGGTTTTGGGGTTTTGTTACCTTATCTCTGCAGCAGCTCCAGGACAGAGGATAACCGTATCTTGCTATCCAAGTGAAGAACATAGAAGCATTGGCTTCAGCAGGGGCATTAGAGACAGATGAGAAATGAGCAACACACTGCTGTACTCCAGTAACTGAAGAAGTGAGACAACATTAAAGACTCTGCCTGTGCATAATTATGTATTTATTGTCAGTTATGCCCCATGGAGTCACTTTGTATAATCATTTTCAATCTGTAATAAGAACATCATACAACTGGACAGATGCTCCTTTCTAGGAAGGTATAAAATAAATAAACAGAACAAGTAAATAAATGTTGCCTTTACTAATTCTTCATGAGCAATCACCCATACAAAGAAAATTATGCCCCTATCCAAGCTGGCCTTGTAATCATGATGTACTGCCTGTGTTGTGCTTGCACATGTCATTCCTCAACACCACTAACTGTACCTTCACTGTCATAGCTCAACACAAAACACAGAGGAAACACAAGTCTGCCTGAAAATTTGAAATGCTTCAAAACTTCCCAACAGCATTTGTTTAAAAACTTGGTTGCTCAGCAGGAGAGCAGAAAGCAGAGCCAAGATCTAGGAGAGGTGAGCAGACACCACTAGCAGCCAAGAAAGGCAGCAGTGCCAGAAGTATTATTTCCAGTCTTCAGTCATGACTTCTAAATCCCACCAAAAAATCCCTTCAAAGCCCTCACCCATGCTAGCAGTTCTGGATACTCTCCACATTAATCACTCCTAGGAGAAAGAAGCGAATGTTGTGCTTGAGTAAGCAAAGAGCTCATGGAACTGCATGTGAAACTTAAAAAGATCCAGCTCTTTCTAGCATTTGGAGTCCCAAGTATATAGACAGAAAGTGCAACATCTGCAACCACTTTTGGTGAAGATGGAAGATACACCAGTGCTGGAGGCATGCGCAAGAGGAGCCTTCTGGCGTGACAGACAGTCCTCAGCATTCCTAGCTTGCTGACTATTGTCACCTTCTGGTGCAAAGAGGAGCACTGCTGGGACCAAAATACATTGAATAGAGCTGCACAAAAATCTCTCTCTCTTGGCCCACTGGGATTCATTAGCCTGTGGTCGCCCATCCTGTTTCTGAGAAGGATTCAAATCTGTCAGGAATTCAGCCTCATCATGTTAGCTTTGTGTGTCATTATTTCTGGATGCTGGACTAGAAAAACAAAAAATATTTCAGTACCACAAGAATCAGCATCTTAATACTGAACTATCAGTGCTCAGCATCCAGTGCTGCACCACTGCTGGCTCTGAGTCACAGACTTTTTGCTACTATGGAAGAGATGAGCTGGAAGATGAACACAGAGGATTACTCTTGTGAAACCAAAACCTGGTCTGCTGGTGGAAAGGCTCCTGTTAGAGAAAAACGTGAATATTTTGTTGTACCTGAACTTTCATTTTCTTTTGCTTTAAAATGGTTCAGTTCTTGTTTTCCACCTTTCTTTTGCTCCTTTGTACCTTCATACGTAACGCACAGGAAGATGTACCGAAAATCTCTCATATTGACCTTCCCAAAAAACCCGTATCTATTTCCAACTTGTTCAAATGCTGCATGAGACTGTATTTTCCCCAAGGATGGTTTAAACTTGGGAACCATAAGTCAGTGCCATATGGATTTCAAGCTTCATTACATCTTCTGTTCTTCACAGATCACAAACTGTGATTTTCATCATAACAAAAAGGCATAATGACACCCACACTGGTTCATGGACCTGGGGTTATTACATTAGTGGCCACATTATTTCTTAAAAAATTGTCACTTGTAACAGTGGGTGATGAATGTTCTAATCCATTAGACAATTGGTTCTTTTTCTTATGCCCTGTTTTGGTTTTTTCCCATGTTAGTTCCCATGTAGTTGCAACACAGTTTTTGCAAACGGTGGGGAATTTCCATTACAACGTATTCATCGTTCTTAGTATTTTCAAACATCTGGAATAATTTTGCAGTTGTCTGCAGAACAGATACTGCCTGAATTTTACTCCTTAGAGGAGCAGAGAAACTTGACACTAGGTGATGCTTTGACTTATGCATAAGGGTGTGCAACTCCCTAACGAGCATCTTCCAGCACAATTCGTGTTTACTCTGATTCAATTCCATGTCAAAATAATTTCATAGACTATTTCTCATAATTATAGCTCAAGAGATTCTGAAGAGTACTGGGAATAAGAAAACAATGCATGTAAGTATATTTAGAGTAACTCCAATAATGTAAAGAAGTGTTTTCTGGGGTATTCAAATAAGAATTAGTTGATAGTTTATGATGCTGTTTTTCCTTTAAGGCCTAAAACTCAAAAACAAAAACTTAAAAGGAAAAACTCAATTAACAGTGAGCTCCTCCTAACAGCTGTGTCAATATTCAGAATTAAAATCCATCTCTTGTAGTCATAAGATTACCTTTGCTGAGTCATGATATGTGAAACACTAAAATTAGTAACACTATAAAATAACCCCAGCATCTCTATGTCTGAAGCACAGGAAACAAAGCCCAAGTTTCCCTTAACACAATGACAAATCATCAGCTGCAAAACGTCTGTGGCACCTCCCGGACTTTGCTTTCAGCTCCAGAACTGCCCCACACAGTATCTGAAGCTGAAAGCAAAATGAATTTTATACCAGAAGCACAACTGCAATATGCACTTTTCAGGTTACTCCTCACTTCGAGCGTTCAGTTCTCCACTTCGAGAGAAGCTGCCAAGCATACTGCAGACACCAATCCTGCATACGGCGCTGTTTTCCTCAAAGTCCACTTGTTTCTCAGCCTTTTCAAATCCTTGTGAATTTTGCAGCAGCTCCACACCAAAGCCACACCTTGCTTTTGCTGAGATTTCTGTGACAAAACAAGCAGATTCTTGATGGATAGAAGGTAACTCCAGCAGTGTCCAGACTTGTCTGCGTTCAAATGCTTCCTAGCTTAGTTCACGGTACAAGCATCAATTTTCAAATATCCTTGCATACCACACCTTTCCTGAGCAGCCATGGTACAGCCTTTGTAACCATATTTCTCCAAAGCCCTGGAAAACAAGTCTCCTCCACCAGCTGTTTGGAGTGGGGTCAAACAGGAAGGCCAGATGCCTCATTTTTAACCATCACAGTTTGGACAATTCCATCTATTTTCTTTTGTGTATTTTCAGTATTTCTAGTAGGTATCTCCCTCCTCAGCTTGGAAATGGTCAGTTTTGCCCTTCTAACTGTTAGCAGAGAGAGGTGATGAGCACTTGGATGTTTTTTTTAATCCACTTATATCCTGGAAGTGACAGTATAATAGTAGCCACAAAAGAACCACACAAGTGTCCTGCTACTCAGGCTGAGGCATATACAGTCATCATTAAAGTGAGGAAACCAAAGAAAGAATAAAAAATTTGTGTAAAGCAAACCATTAAAACCTGCTGCAAACTGACCTCAAGACAATTAACATCTTTTGCATCAATTTTTAAGAAGTATCCTAAGGAAGTCACACTCATTTAAAATCAGTAAATCACACTGAGCCTTGAAAGAAACAGGTTGCAACGTTGTCAAGTACCACCTTTTAGAGTTTATTAACAAGCAAGCATCCCGGGAACCGGGGCTATATAAAAATACTTCATTAACCATTTGGAATACAAGGAAGATATATAAATTTATTTTTTATGCAACACTGATTAGCTTTGAAAATTCCCATTTTTTATGCTTTAATTTCATCTTTTATTTAAAAAAAAAAATCACTAAAAGGACACAACCCACAAAAATACAATCTGTATCTGCTCTATATTTACAGATAACTGGTCACTATTAAGGCACGGATTTAAAACTAAACGTTTTTATGTAGAAGTCAAATATTTGTGCATAATGTAACACTAATAATACGGTACATTGTACTGTCAATATTCCCTTTGTAGAATCAAAATAAGTGAGAAATTTTTTTCTTCCAGCGTGTTGGGGGTTTTTTGTGTGTGAAGCCTTGTTGAACAATGTAATGTTGTTAACGGGAAGTTCTTCACTTTGGTGTAGATGATACAAGCACTGCTCAGTAAAGAGTCCACATCAACTTAATACTGTCATAAAATCACAATTTCTGAGTATACACAGCATGTATTTAGGACTTAAATTATCAGAGTGTAAAGGGTTTGGGTTTTGAATGGTTTTCAGCTTTGGTAAAATAAGAAAGAGAAGGTTGAGGGGTTGCAAAAAATTCAAAGTGTTACCTATTTAAAATATTCTATAAAATAACGTGTCCCAACACAATTTGGTTTGCAAAACACTGGTATATCAAACGGCTGGCCTAGCTGTAAGCACGTGAGTAGTCTGTGAGAATGAAATGCGCTGCACGCTTAAGACTAAGCCAGGTGTAAATAGTTGGAGTCATAAGCTGTGGCATTCACAAGGGTTTACACAAAGTTGTTCTCACTTGTGGAACACACGCAAATATCTCATAGACACGTGGATATTGGCTTCTGGCCTTTGGGCACAGTAAGCCTGGTGTGAACAAGCATGTGCATACAAGACGTGGTCTGAGCCATTCAGATCTGTAGTACAATTTTAGGGAAGCTAAGCTTGGAGGAAGTCACCCAGCAATACACCATTAAGTAGACATGGTGGAAAAGGAGTACTGAGCAGTTATGACTTGCTAACCACAATGAAGACTTGGTATTACTGCTTGATCATCCATGCCCTCAAGTTAAGAGTTGCTTGAAATTCCCTTTGTGTGTGCAAACTGCTCTAGATGCCATTTTGTATTCTCACCTTTAAAAGAAAGAATTATCATCCCTGGAAAGTGTCAAAACTATTTCTCACCCATTTTTTTTTTTTTTGCATAAAAACCAACTACTGCAAATGTTATCCTAATGCCTTCCGTTAAGAGCACTTGACAGTGGTTTATGTCCATCTCAAAGGCTTGTACACTGAAGCATAAATACATTACAGTAGAGGTATTTCATAACATTTCTCATGGGAATTCTTTTCAAACAAATGAATGCTTGGAAACTCCATATTGCAGATAGAGGCACTTTATGAATTCCTTCATCGTTTTGGAACCCTTCATAAACCCTTAGCGAGACATATGTCGAGACAGAAGAGCAACACTGCCAAATTATTGGGACTTTCACAGTATAAGAATGCAACAGTGAGCTCTAGCCACTTCAAATGTGAACTCCTTTTTCTGTTGAACTTAACTTGTTTCAGAAACAGTTCATCTCCAGTATTTTAAATGCTTCTGCAGCTGACTATCACAAATCTACACGGAACAAAACAGGTGCCATCACACCTATTTTATGTAGGTCCCTTAATTGCTGCATGCATAGTCATGTAAGTTATATGTGTCACTTATTAATGGCAACAGTGCTGTCTTGTCAAATTAATTAGTTGTCTGTTTAATGAACAGACAGCCCAGAGCTCTCATTTGATGAACGCCTTTCCTTCTCTGTCATAAAGTTGCAGTAGATCAGTTTAATCTAGTACGTCATTGTATAGGTGTATGCAATCTAAAAATAGAAAAAGTCTGATATAAATAAGTGTCCTTTTGTGGCAGGGTACTAAAAAATAGCCCTTTGCTTTGTGACAACCATTAAAAACAGTTATTTTAGTATAACAGGCAGCAGTTAAATATGATGACGGCAAAGGTTTAATATTGCAAGGTCCGTTTTGGTCTTTCATTGCATCCATTACAGTGAGCGAGTACCATCACAAGCAGCATCAGGCTGCTTCCTAAGAGTGTAATAGAACCGGTCCGCTACCAAGCGTCTCGATTTTAGAAGAATCTCTTAAGGCAACTATGAGGGAAACAGAGAGAAGGGGGAGAAAACAAATCTGTGTAAGAACTAGTTTTGTAGTACCATTATAGTGAGATGTGACAATGCAGGAACACCTGAAAAAAAACAACTGATTAGTGCCAATATAAAAATTTATATGGAAATTAAAGAGAAATAGATTTCCACAGGACAAGAAATCAGAACATGTAAAGTGCAGAAAGACCTCAATAATTATTTTAAGCAGTACCAGAAAAATCCATCTTGATAAAAACCTAATCTATGCTGTCTGGCATCCCAGCTCTTCACTCTTCCTTCATTCAAACAAAGTAAAACTTCAGTGCATACATTATAGTTATAGGTAATAAAATACTAAACAGAGAACCCTATATTATTATTGCAAATTCTGTCCGATCTACACAAGTAAAACAACCCACATTTGGTGTTCGGAAAGACAACAGACATACTGTGCTTCCTCTGTTCTTTTGGCACAGTATTGTGCAGACTAATTGCTTTGGTCCTTGAAACCCAAACTCCCAAAGTGCAGAGGGTGGCGTGCAGTGAAGAATGTCCACAGGATTGCCAAGTCTGTCTTTGCAGATGACTTCGAGCCACGATTTAAGCACTACCAGCGACCACTGACACTAGCAATGTCCGAATGGTACTGCCGTGGCAGCCTGCCGCTAGCTCCACCTTCCAGGAACGAGGCACGGATGTTGGACGGGTCAAAGAGCTTTCGTCGGTTTTTATTCAGTTCTATAAAGGTAACATACAAAAATAACTCATCAGCAATTAATTTTTATATTCTCAGTCAGCCTTTATACAGCACAGAGTAGATTATTCTTGGTAATATTGATTTCGATCAAACTGAAATAACCAGGACACGTTAAAAAGGTTCTGTTAGGATGCTCAGAGCAACATAAACTGAGGTGACAGAAAAGCTTATTAGTGTCTTGATCTTTTCCTCCTTTTAAGAGCCACACTGTACAGGAGTTGAGTGAGGGCTTTTAGAACCAGCAGATGTTTACCTTCCATTCAAACACACACTAGGCTTGTGTTAGCAACTCGTCACCCAACATGCTTCTCCTTTCTCTCCTGCTCTCAAAAACTCTGATAGAAACAAATCGCTGTAAGATTGCAGATTTCCATAAGTAATCCTGAACTAAGCACCTGACATTTTAATTGTCTTTACACTGCCAATTTAATTTCACAAGAGATTTGCTAATGACACTGGCAAAAGTTATCCTACTGGGGAAAAAAAAAAATAGTGTTACAATGAGGTATCGTTAAGAAAACTCTTCTTCTTATACTGATTCATTGCCTGAATGATGACAGAGGATGCTCATAATATGAAATCTCAGGCTGTGTATCACACAAAAAAAAGAATAAATATTGCTAGGTATTATATTCTATAACTTATTTTAAGACATTTTATTTGGTCTCTATTTTCCTGGACTTAGAGTACAAAACAACCTTTTAATTAAAGTGGGCTGGAAAAATTCCAACTAAGAGTTCAGACTGTTTGGAGTCTCTAATCTCATAGCTTTTAGGACTCACAGCTTTGGAGTAGCTAAAAAAGTTCACAATCTCCTGAGAAACTAACTTTCTACCAAGCTCCAACTTCACTAGGGGACACAGAACTTACTCAGTGATGCGAAAGCTCAGTAACACCTGATTCAACTTTAAACACCTTCTGATGAGGGACAAACAGTACGACCTCTGCAAACTAGTGTCTTAGCTTTCCATCTTTCCTTTGTCAGCTGTAACACACACAATTTAAGTGACAAGAACACAATCCTTAATTTCAGCAAGTGATAATTTGAGTTACTTACCCGAGATTGCAAGCAGCATTTTTCTTCTGGCACCAAAAGTGGTAATTCCTAACTCTTTCAGATCTTGATCAGTAAGAGTAAGGAACGTCTGCAGATCAATCTAGAGCAAAAAGAAACAGGAAAATGATGCAAAACAAAATTTTCCCAGAAAAGTGCAGAATATCTTTACAATCTTTTTTTCCTCTTCCACTTAACAATTACACTGCCAACCTCTTCTTAGCATTTAAGAGCAACTTAAGCAACACCAACAGAAAGTCCTCTTAGAGTTCTCCATGAGCACATGCATCATAGAATGCTCTGGGTTGGAAAGGAACTTTAAAGGTCATCTAAGTCCAACGTCCATGCAGTGAGCAGGGACATCAGCTAGATGGGGTGAAAATCCAACATCAACAATTGGTTGTTGCTGCAGACCTTGCTGCTGATAAAGATGCAAAGAGGACATACAGACCCAGAACAGAGATAGATGCTAAATCTAACCGTGTACTGCACGAGATAAAACCCACACAGAATTACTGTAACTCCCAGTTGGGATTAAGTCAGAGGAAGCCAAGTGGAACACAGGGCAAGAGCTAAGACAAGAGACTTCTACTGAATGCAGGGTGAACTTCCACAACCTGTATGTGAAGCTGGCTGAAAGCCATTTCTCTTCATTTACAGGTAGGAGTCAAGGTTTAAATTTCCTTGAGTGAAAAACCCTGAACCTAGTTTAATTCTTTAAATATAAATCAAAGATGCAAGACAAACTAGAATTTATGTCCAGCTTGGCTATCTGGAAATGGAAAGACACGTGATACAGCTCTGAAAGAATTGCTCATGAAAAACTTGTCACAAACTGAGATGACTTAGTGGCTTTGGTCAAGAGACAGAACAACCACTGCTGGAAAATACACTATAGACTCTGAGGTGTCTCTCAAAGGAATGTTCACCTCTTGCTGTTGGAATACATCAGTGTATTTGCCCAAACCAAGTTTGCTGAAGAGCTCAGGCAGATCAGATCCCTTAAACAAGCTGTTGAGGTTGCAGCCATTGCTTCCTGTCAGTGAGGAGATGCAGTCCATGTAATTACTGCTGCTCAGGTAGTGCTCAGCTGAAAACAAAAAGGGGATTTCAGTCACGTCACACAAGTGCACAATCTGCAGCTTTATCAACACGGTCTTCAATTAGATCATGAAATAACAAAACACAGCCAATAAAGCTCAGTAGTCTGAGACAACAAACTGCAGATGGTGATTTATTTTTTTTTTTAACTAAGTGCCACATTTATTTTCTACAGACAGATACTAACTATTTTAAGGAATGAAATCACAGGGAGTGAACTGCTGCAATTCAGGAAAGCCTCTGAAAAACACTGGCTATCCTACATGGCTCATTTTCTGGACACAAATGAGTCAGGGATTGGAATTAGAGAGTTCAGAGAAGTTCTGTCAAGCTCAGCTGCATTTTGGAAGAGAGCTCTCAAATACAGTGAACCATACAATGTTGAAATCACAAGCAGTAAGTTTGACAGATGAAGCAATAACCAAATTGATCTTTTTAGACTTTGAAAAGGTCAAAGTAAGGTAACACTAAAAATACCCAAATGGGAAAAGCTTCAGTTGCTCTAGAACAATTTCTCCTACCACCAGTGTGTTCATGCTTCTATTTTTTTTTCTAATGCATATGCAAATACATTTTAAATCCTTTTTAAAATTAACTTAGATCTTCCATTTCTGTCCAATTAGCTTTGAAATCTATCCATTGATGTTTCAAAGTTTAAATTTTCATCTCCTTGGCTCTGTACTTACAGTGTTGGAGCCTAACCAACGTGCATTTCAAAATCATTTAATAAATATAGCAGCCATAAATGTTCCAACTGAAACTATCCTTTCTCACTATGTCCATCTTTTACTACCTATGTACTTTGCAGTTAATCTCGACTTAAGTAATTTCTTCATAATTCACGAGGAAATGGTTATTAACTACTTCATGAGATGGACACTCACAAATCTATGGGGCCAGATGCATTACACCCTAGAGTAGTGTGGGAGCTGGCAGATGTGGTTGCCAAGCCACTCTCCATAATCTTTCAGCAATCTTGGTTAATTGGGTTTGTCCCAATGGACTGGAAGCTGGCAGATGTGACGCCCATCTTCAAGAAGGGTTCACTCCTGTTCAACATCTTTATGAATGATCTTGATGAGGGGATTGAGTATACCCTCAGTAACTTTGCAGATGACACCAAGCTGGGAGAGAGTGCTGATCTGCTGGAGGGCAGTAAGGCTATTCAGAGGGACCTTGACAGATTATCGATAGGCTCAGGATAATTGTCTGGGTTTCAGTAGTGCCCAGTGTCAGGTCCTGCATTTTGTCACAACAATCCCATGCAAGGCTACAAGCTTGGGGAAGTGTGGCTGGAAAGCAGTCTAGTACAAAAGGACCTAGGGGTTCTAACTGACAGGTGGCTGAATATCAGGCAGCAGCGTGCCCAGGTGGCCAAAAAGGCCAATGGCATCCTGGCTGGATTAGAAATTGTGTGTCCAGCAGGAGAAGGGAGGTGATTATTCCCCTTTACTCAGCACTGGTGAGGCTGCACCTTGAGTACTGTGTCCAGTTTAGGTCATCTCAGTGCAAGGGAGACATTGAGGTGCTGCAGCGAGTGCTGAGGAAGGTGACAAAGCTGGTGAAGGGCCTGGAGAACAAATCTTATAGGAGAGATTGAGAGATTTGGGCTGTTTAGTCTGAGGAAGAGAAGGCTAAAGGGAGACCTCATTGCTCTCTACACCTATCTGAAAGGACAACATAGAGATGTTGGTGCTGCTCTCTTCTCACAGGTAATTAGTGACAGAATCACAGGGAATGGCTTCAAGCTTCAACAAGGCAGGTTTAGACATCAGGAAAAGAATTCTTCAGAGAGACAGTGGCACTGGAACAGTCTGCCCAGGGTGGTGGTTGAATCACCATTCCTGGATATGTTTAAAAGTTGCTTTGGTGTCGTGTTGCAGGATACGGTTTGGGCTGCTCTTTTAGAGTAGGGTTGATAGTTGGATTTCATGATCCCAAGGGTCTTTTTCAACTTGAATGATTCTGTGATTCTAAACTTTAGTCAATATTTTAGATTTGTAAGAAAAATGTAACAAAATAAAACTAGCCATTGTTGTTATTTCCGCACAGTGCAGTTAGTTATTATGGACCAATGTTCTCTGCCTCCACTTCTCAGCTTCAGAAAGGCATCCTTTAAGTTACTAAAAAATAAAAGATTTCGAAGGGTTCAACAAAAGTAAAATTTTACTATCAAACATGTTTTAAAGAGTTATTGCCAAACTTGCAGCCTGTATCCACAGTGCTTAAAATCAGTTCCTAGCCATGCCAAACATCTGGCCAGGTTTGGGGTTTTTTTTGCATTACCATAAATAAAATAATGCTTTAAAATTCAGTACTGGCACACAATTTTACTTCAACAGTGAGCAAACAGCCCAATAACCAAGCAGAATGACGGTAGCCTAGAAATGAGCTTTTTACAAAAGTCTGTTTCCAGTACAACTTGAAAAATCCCTTCCAAGTCAGCAAAGAGCTCTCAGCAAGAACGTATGGCATTTAAAAAAATGCCACTGAAGTTTTCCTTTTGGACCAGTATTTGTGTATCATGTTCCACCATCTCGCATATGCCTTACCTTCAATTTGTAAAAAAACAATCTGAAAGGTGTCCATTTAAATCCCTGGTGATTTCAGGAAATATTTATGTGAACACAGTTCTTCATTTATATTAATACTTTTTTTAAAAAAAAAATCAGATCTTAAGGAATTCATCACCTGACTTATTTTGCTTCCGTTTGGGGCTGCCAATTGAGGATACAAATTCGTGAGCTGTGGGTCCAAGACCATTCCGGTCTCTCCAGTTATCAGATTCACTGCTGCTTCCCAGGTGCTCCCGACTATTGGACCGTGAGAGAGACATCGAAGGACCCTGCAAAGCACAGAAAGAAAATGTGCGTAGAAAACAGAAGTTTTATTGTGCCTCAGATGTTTTCTGGGGAGCAGCTCATTTAAAAACAACAGCTTTTAATGCTTGCAAACATTATTTTGGCAGTTGATAAGCAGCTAAATACTTACAGACCTGACACAAACACAGCAGGTATGTTTATAACATATGCAGCCTGCAGATTTTAAACAAAAGTTATTCAGAGACCATGCTTTAAAATAAATTGTTCCATAGTTCCAAGCTTTTTTCCAAAAATGTTCATGGTACCAAATTCCCACACCCCTTCATGGGGAACGGAACAAAGCAACATCTCTCTGAAGGCAAGTAGATCCAATACAACAGTTCTGCAATGGTTTGTGAGTTTGTAGATTAGCTATGAAATTGGGTAGGGATGCACTACATAAGCTAGGCATTGTTATCACACACTTATATGAAATAAAAATTGTGGAACCAAAAGACCAACGTAGTTCTATGAACTCTCATCACTTGGAAGACAAAGTCCACGTGTCAAGGGTAAGCAAGGCACATTTAATGCCAAAGTAATACTCAGTCTTGGTAAAAATACATGGGTATATTCTAGAGAAAAACTTTGAGGTTCCAGTCCTGAAGAAACATTCCATTTACATTTCATATCAGCAGGGCAGAAACAAAGAAAAAGGTGTCTCTGTGGAAGTTGCAGAAGATTACAACAAGGAAACATTAACAAGCAACTTCAGAGTCCCTTTGGAAAGGAAGAAACAAGTTCACTTTCAAGATTCCCATGGTGGTACTCTGAGGAGACCTGCTGGACCTGTGAGCTGCCTTCTCCTCAAGAAACTTCTAGACCCAATGAATAGTGGAAAGAGAGCTCTTCCAGTTCTAGAGCTTTGTCAACAGCAGCCAAACTGAGCTGCAGCCATTTCTCCTTCCAACATATTCATGAGCAGATTTCTACGAAGCCATAGTAAGTTTCATAAAACAGATACACTTGAGTTTTGGGCTCAGTGTATCCCACATAACTTCATATTTACATAGGGTTCTAGGTCACCTTTTTGAGGGTGACAAGTGTCACCTAGGTAGGAAAGCTAAGACCCTCAGCCCAAGACTTTTTAGAGTTAGACATTTATCCAGAGAAACAACGGTCTCATTCACTAGAGATGAACTTCCATAACAGGTTTTCAATACCTCATATGTAGTTGTCATGGATGGCTTGTATGACACATGATTCGCCCTTCGTAGTTCCTTGATAGTTTCTGCAGGCATTGATTTGGAGAACCCCAAACCACTCCATGTATTTGTTGGTGTTCTTACTTCTGTTACAACTGGCTTCTTTAACATAGCTGCAAAAACAGAGACAAAGGATGTCACTTATGCTGATGGACTTCAGCCTGTGGCAATTTCTAAACACCTCTGCTTGCTAACCCTGAATCCTGCCCTTCCATAAGGCAAATTACTGACAGAAGGTAATTTAAACCCCATAGGAATGCAAGGGAGTCAAAAAGTAATATCTGGGTCAAAAAGGGGAGTTTTCTGGTTCTCTTTTGGTGTGGGTTTATCTGCTTTGTGGGCAAAGATTTAGTTGTGTTCCTTTTCCATTTTGTAACTAAATTTATCTCTTGAAATAAGAAGCAACTTTGCCAACATGACCAAGATCTTAATCTGCGTTGAAATAAAAATCAAGCGTTACAGCTATAAGGTCTCTGAAAGCAACCTGGATCATCTCTGACACAGAACGCATCTCACCTACAGGTTGTTTATACAATGGTTTATTTTCTTGTTGATGCTAAGACATTTTTGGAAAATGAAAACTCATACAGAAGTGTTTCACTATCAACTTGATATTTGATTGAAAAAAGTCAAATTATGGAACTTAATAAAGACGTGTAGTAACAAGTTTATCCACATACCTTTGGTTGCTAGTAGCTTCTTCTGCTCGTAATCAAATGCCTAAAAATGAAATAGGCAGAAGACAGTTTAACTGCCACTAACTGTCATTCCAGGACTGAGCTCTTTGTGAAAAGTAAAGGTTTTGGGAGCAGCCAGTAAGTAGATTCAGGAGAAACCTGAAGTACTGCACAATGATTTGACAGCAGTCCAGTTAGAGCCCGAGTTACTTCAAGAGATC
Organism: Rhinopomastus cyanomelas; assembly: GCA_013400115.1. Classification (NCBI taxonomy): domain Eukaryota; kingdom Metazoa; phylum Chordata; class Aves; order Bucerotiformes; family Rhinopomastidae; genus Rhinopomastus; species Rhinopomastus cyanomelas. Next base: position 133,658 of record VXBP01008319.1, on the reverse strand, counting down.
ACTCAAGCACAAAGATTTGAAATAACTGACATCTATTTGAGCGAGGCTGCATCAGTATTTACAAACCATTCAGGCAGAATTTTTAACATTAACATTTTGAACATTTTTTTAATACAACATTTTTTGGCATAATTTCTCATCTTTAATCATCCACTCTTACAACTGCAAACACTCCTCAACAGTACAAATAAGATCAAGTATATATTGGACAGCAAATCTAGGCACCCCCATTCTGTTACCACTGCTTGAGAAATAAAAGGTCAAAGAGGTCTCTGTCTTTAGGGAGATTTGCAATAACCAAAGTAGTTTACAATATAGTAGTTACACAAGCAAGAACAATACAAGAAAAGAAACAAACCCAGTAGATTCTGCAGTAAATCCCTCTCATATATGAGCCTGAAGCTACAGAAAAAGTCCTGTGTTGACACTGCTTATGAGAAGTTGTAAAGTCTTTTGCAGATACAATTCTCTATTCTCAAAGCAACAGCGTGATTTATTTTTTTTTTTTTACAGCAAATAACAGTTGTGTAGACTAATATAGTCATCCAATTTACTCCACACTTAATTTTGTCTTATTCAATCAAAGCATAAGGGCTTTTTTATCAAGACAACCTACTACTTTTACCTGACAACCTACTTCTCAGTTGCAAAGTTGTCACCTCTTTACCTGGAAAAGCATTTACTGAAACATTAACGGCAGCCTGTTCTACTGGTTGACAGTCACCCTTGTATTCTGTGGTAATCTCATTTCACAGCTATCAGGTTTTGAGCTAGATATGGGTTTGTTCAGGGCAATGTACCTGCATATTTATGTACGATGGCTGAGGAGCCAGATGTGCTCTTTCAGAGTTCTGCTGGGCAGCTGCTGCTCTCTCTGCTGCCCGTTCACTTCCAGGAGCCTTTTTATCAGCCACAGGACTTTCAGAAGCACTTAACTCTGCATCTGACAGCAGCCTCTCTGCAGTGCTGTGGGGGGAAAGTCAGGGCAAACTTTTATACAAGTGCTGAACATTCAACAGAATTTTGGTAACTGCTTTCCCATGAGAAGTTTGGCAGCAAAATTCAAGATCCACCAAACTTCAAACACAAACGTATTTGTAAAGTCTCAAATTGCCTTTACTTGTTTCTCTATCACTGAAACAAAACTTAGGAAGAAGCAATATATGATACAAGCTATGATGCAGAGTGTGTGGATTCAGAGTTGAGCTGGGAATCTCACATGTGGTCCTTACAGTGGGACTTCATCCTTTTAGCCTTGCTCAGGCCAACACTTCTAACAGACTAATGGCAGTAGGATAAAGAGAGATACGTAATGGGAAGGAAAGATAACAGGATAATAATTTAGGTTGGAAAAGACCTTTAAGTCCATCATTAACTTAAGTCTACCAAGTCCCAACATGGGTTCTACTTGCTTTTAAAGCTTAACTGCAGTCCTACATGCCAAAGCACCTCTTAATCTTTCCTTTCTGAAAACCAGCAACATTTTGTGTCTGCTTTTCTAGACTATAAACTTTTACTTTAGAACAAATGACCAGGTTTTAGATACTGTAAGCTACCCCAGAAAAACACCCTAAGGAAACTGTGAGCACCTGTATCCTCAAAGAGATCAAGCCACACAAACAACTGACTGACACACTAACAACAGTGTCTTGTGAGCAGGAATCTTTGGATTTCTAAGCTGAGAGCAGAATTAATTTAAAAAGCATAAAGCATATCATGGCTTTAGCAGTGTAAATAAATGAGACAGAAAAAACCTGCATCTCAAAACAGTGATGACAAACAGTTCCCAAAAGGAACAGTGAAAATAGTATACAGTAGATAGCATAAAACATTGCATTTAGCAACAAAAAAAAAAAAATCTATGTTGCCAAGGCATATTATGACTCCATGTCATGACTCAAAAGAGCCTTTCCCACTGCTGGGTCATTAAAAACAAACAACAAAAAACCAACCCATTGAGACAAGTATTTGAGAACATGTTATACCCTGAATCTCATTTTCACAAGAAAACAGCATCAGGTAAACACAGAGGGAAAAAGTTGGGCGGTTAGGAATTGTTCTCAGAGCAATCAATAGTAGAAAGGATAGTGCAAACAGGTGAAGAAAGTTCCTCTGAAGAAAATCCCCATTCTTTTATGTCAACAAAAAGTAATTAGAATGTATGACAAATACAAAAAGTCTGCAAGACAGACTGGAGGGTTTATTAATGGCCAGTGTGATTTCTTTTTTTTCAAAAAGCCTAATTTAAATCAGTTGAGTATCTTATGACTGACCCAACCATTCCACCTACAAACCCACATTGAGGATTTGTGCACAGTGACACTTCTGTTAAATCTGTGTTTGTACAATTAGCTTACTGTAAGTGAGAGTTTTTGGTGCCTTGCAGTAACTCAACCGTCTGTCTCTTAGCACAGGCCTGCTTGGCAGAGCTCATCATCTGCTTCAGATCACTGGTGTTAGCCGAATGCGACGGACTCCTTGGCATGCCCACCTCTACAAAAGCATCATTGCAACCTATGGGACCAGTAAAGAGAAGAGTTAAACAAAACCCCTTGTGTTCTAGTGCACCTACTGAAGGAATGGTAACTACAGACCAAAACCTTCTCTTCTTCCTCCAAAAGCTACCAGTCTCCAAGGACAACCCAGTCAAGGTTTAGAAGAGAAAAATGCAAGTTGAACTATACACAGGCATTTTAATTTTTTAAAAATTATTTTAAGCAGTACCTGTTAATATTAAATCTGAGGACTAACAACCAGAAGTCACCAACTATTTCAAGCTTAATTTCCTATCTGGTTTTAACAAACCTTGCCAGGTGCTCAGATAACTTTTGCCTGAATAAAAGCTCTGCACAATGTAGAAATATAGTGGTTTTTTACGAATATTTCTCACCTTGACTGGGCAATGTACCTTTAATTCAAACAAGCCTTTCAAATGACAACGACCTTTAATAAAAGGGCATCTCCTTGATGTGCAATATTTGCAAGGAGCAAGGCTTTTAAAGGCATTTGCTTGAAGTTTACAGTGGAACTAGCTTTCCCTCCCTTCTCCCAGGACAGGAACCATTCATTAGTTCCTTTAGCTTCTAAAAGGTGGAGTAACTGAAATGCTGTTATAAAACATGCAAATAAATTCTGTTTGCCAGTGTTATCTAAGTTCAATCTACACAGTTTTCTGCAATAACCTTCTCAAAGGATTATTTCATTAGAAAGGGAAATACACACAATGTAGAACAGCTTAAGCAATGAAGTTAAGATGCTAGAAAACATACTAAAATTGTCATAGGTTACTTCCCTCTGCTTTGAGGGAATAAATGACGTGTATTGACTCAAGATGTTTCTATCAAGTACTACAACTTCCATGTACATTCTCTGACAACAAATCTGCAAGACACAGATACCTTCCTTCAGTATGTCTGCAAAACCCAACACACAGGCAACTGAGCTCCACTTTATCAAGTGTACACAGACAAAGGGATAAAATGTCAAGATCTTACCTTCTGCACTATTTGACTTGGCAGTGACTTGTTCTGAGGCACTGTGAGTACTTGTTTGTCTGACTGGATCACTGTGGTTTGTGCTCAACACATTCTCTCCCAGCGATGTGGCAGACAGCGTAGCATATTTGAGATTTGAGGTCTGAAACAATTATTTAAAAAAAAAAATAAATCACTGAAGTGATTGCTATATTTACTATGCTTAAGGAAGTACTGAAAGTATTTTCCCTTTCTACAGACACAGATCAAAAAATTCATATGTGATATAGGGGAACAAACATGTTTGAACATTCTGTAGTTTGAAAAAGCCATCATTCTATTTCTAAATAGAGCAGCTTCAAGGATCTACTGATCTAGCTAGTCTTCTCCTTCAGCTCCTCTTTGTAGAGCTCTGTTACAAACATGTACAGATCTCCAGAGATAACGTCACGTACCTTTACATGACCATTTAGAGAAGGAGAGCCCTTTTTGCTCTCTGACTGCATGCCATTAACATGGACTTCAACAGGAGTCAGGCCCGGTGGTGGAGACGGAGTGTTTTGACTATAACTAGGTACTCCAGAGAGCAGAATACTAGTGAGGGTTGCTTGGGCAGTAGATGGTATCATTAGGTGTGGAATAGCAGAAAAACCTGCAATTAGAAGTGGTGGTGGGTCTGAATGCGTTTCTCATGTAATTTTTTTCAGGTATAATAGCACTTGATATAAATCTTTATCCCTTTTCAATACATTAATATACAAGTTTCCATCAGAATTGCATGCCAAAGCCATAATGATTTATCTAACCTTTACTTTGTTCGTTAATGTAGTTTTCTACATAAACCAGATGAAAACTCAGCATGTGACAGCAAGTCTTAAGTTTACATAGAGTTAAAAATTTAATTTTGGATGTTTATTCATCTGTGTTAAGATAAACTTAAGATTAAGGTTCTAAAGAATGAAAGATTCTGAACTTTTTTAACTTCAATTAGCATTGCCCAGTTCATTTAACATTTAACTTCTACCAACCTGTGGCACTGGCGTTAGCAAGAGATGTTGCCCATAAGGTAGGGCTAGGTGTGCCTGAACTTGGGCTCTGCAAGGGACTCAAAGAGCTATTAAGGGCATTCAACAAAGAATTTGGGGTGCTTGAGGTGTTGACTGACAGGGCTGTTGGACCCAAAAGGCCTACAAAAAAAAAAACCACACAAGTGAATATTCATTGTACTGTAAGTCTTAGATAAACAAGAAGTGAACAAAACATACAAAACCTCATTGAGCTGCACCAGGATGTATTTTATGAACTGATTTTAGCATTAAACCTGATGTTAGCTTGGTGCATACGTGACCCCAGCTCTCCTGGATGGCAAGTAACACGGAAACGTGCTGATGACACGAGGACTCTGTTTCACACACTTTCACAGTAGTTTTGATAGACTTAAGCACCTACTCAAATTTGAGACAGCCAGAGACATCCCAATATTGACAAAGGCTTTTCATTTGAAAAAGATTCTTCTGGACATTGTGAAAGCAGATGTCCTACTTCACCTGCATTTCTGCCCCCCTCTCACTTTCAGCTGAGTAGTTTGCAGATTCCAGAGGATTTTCTATGGAGATGAGTCACACCCCATTACGAAAGCCTTGGAGAAGTGTTAGAACAACAACCCCTCAAAAGGGCAGATGCTTTTGCAATTCTCTAGTGCTTTTACAGGATTAGTTATGCCAAACACACATCTGGTCCTTTTTTGATTGTACAAGTGAGTTAAGCCTCTAACAAATGTATATCCACTAAAAAATGAAAATGGTGTAGAGAGAACATTGTACGTACCAAGCCCAGTAAGTCCTAGTCCAGCTGAGGACAGGATATCCAAACCAGGAGAAGACAGACTGATGGGGCACGAGATAGAGGGATTGGATGCTATGGTGACTCCACTACTTTCAAGTCCCAAGAGACATTTTCGTGCCTCATACATATTTAAGGCATTTCGTTCAACACTTTTTACAATCACAGACTGCAGGGAAATAAAATAAACCCAAAACAATAAAAAAAGGAAAACTGGAAATGAAATAAACCCAAAACAATTCAAGAAGGAAAACCAACAAGTTACAACAGTACGTAACAAGAATCTGCAGACCCACAGTCCTTCTTGACGCTCTATCATGGATATCAGTTATGAAGCAGTGAGAGACAGACAGCATGAGGTCATGTCCACTAGCACGTGTTTAAATTCAGTGGCCTTGGTGGTTGAGTGATTTGGATGCACTTGACTATAAGAATGATTAAAGATCTTTTTCTCTTAAAAAATTTATTATTATTATTGTACCTTGGTGCTATTTGTTATATCAAATCTTAGGTAGCCCAGATCTAGAGAAGCAAATAAATAATTAAAATATTTGCTCTTTTATCTCAGGACCGCACCTCAAAGCAGACAAGGAAGTTCTTTACATTAAATTCAGATATTAAATTCATGGCTGTCCAGGACTGAAGTAACAAATGCCTGGAAATGTTTCTTGTACATTCTCTACATGATTTTGTATTAATTTTATATATCCAGACATGGAGAAGCTCCCTCACTGACACAATGGGATGCTCATTTAGTATCTCAATTTTTTCCTGTTACAGTATTATATACAACACTGCACGTAACAGAATTGCCCTATCTACACTCATATGAGTATTTTACAATTAACATTTGCTATTAGAATTATTTAATAATTCTATTTCTCGTGGTTCCCTGAGCACAGACTTTTCCCTCATAGTCATATTTGTGAGGAGTGTGTTTAATTGCAATTGCTAAACAACTTAGGACTCTGTGAAAAACAAATCGAGAGTAGTTCTTGTCAGATACAATTTGTCTCCTCAAATCATTCTGTGCAAAAGTATCCCGTACAAAAGCTAAACTCTGCAGGTTAAATATTTAACCAAAGTAGATTACCATAAAGGAGAGCTACTATAACACTGAATCTGGTACTTGAAGTAGAAAATCTGCATGTCTTTTACAATTCATGATCCATGAAGTTAGGAGGGAGGATAGGAAGGAGGAGCAGATGCGCCAACCCCTCAAGCTCTGAAAAGTTGTCGTAAAAGCCTAAAAAGAATATTAGCATTTCACCAACCTTGCTTGGTTGCTTTGGTTTTGGCTTAATGCTAATGAAGACATCTAACTGCTCCATTAGCTGCGTTATAAACTGTGGTTCTACTTCAATTTCTTCCTTCATATCGAACATGAGCACAAGAGGAAGGCAACCCTAGAAAGACAAAAACTCATCAATCTTAGAACCTACCCTCTTCCCGTACAAATGTCAGCAATAAACTGAAACACAGAGACACTAACATGGACGCATCATGAAAAAAATAGTAAGGATGAAGTTTTCAGTAAAGCTGTTCTCCTGTACATGAGAATACAGGTATCTTTCTACTCTGACATTCTGAACAAGTAGTTTCTTCTTGAATGTGACATATTCCAATCAGCACTTACACATTCCACCAGAGTGATTTCTACAGACTTAGTGTCCAGATGACTCACATTCAGAAACCTCTGCTACCTCCTAATTCAGAAAAAAACTATCATCAGGAACTGACAGCAGGACTCACTCACTCATGCTAAACTGTGTTTGAGATAAGCAAGGAATTCTTGATACAATTTCTCTATACACCACCATTGATAAGTCTTATTTGTCCCCTTTCTATTCCTCTTCACTATATCAGGTAACGTAAGTATTTCCAGTGATATGAAAAAGAAACTGAGGGTTAACAAGGAAAACAGGAAAAACAAACTTCAAAGTTGAAGCGTTGAGTTTTTTAAAAGACCTATTTTTCCACACTAGTGTTCTGTTATTGTACGTTTAGAGCACCTACACAACGAACAGGACCAAATCATGTGTTTTGACAGCAAAGGAGTGAATGAAAATAATCAATGTAATTAAATACAGTACAATCCTACCTATTATAAATAAAACTAACAAAAGTCACAGTTTTTTTTAGTGTAATAAAAACAACTGAAACCAAATGTTTTGGAATGAGGAGAAGATAGAAATTTTAGTACTTTCATTTCTTTCCACTTCAGTCTCCAGACAAGTACTACTTGAAACTCATCAATACATAAACTAAGGCTCTCTTGGGATTTGCAGAAAACATCATACCAGAATAGAATAATCATTTATGAAAGACCTTGCAGTACTTGGGCTGAAGTACTAGAAAGAATGGAATATTCCAGAAGAAGGAATTATTTCCTGTTGTTTCCTCAGCTTCCTGGAAAACTCATCTTACATAGAAACAAAAAAAAAATTACTCCTAGAATAAATCTATTTACCTGGGAAACAGAGAAGGCAAACCAAACCACCCACCATCTGACAACAAAACCCTTCCAAAATGTGCCTTCTGCCCAGAAAAATCTTCATAACCTGTTCATTTTTTTTAAGCAAGTTTCACTGAAGTATTTACCATGAGATACTGCCTGGCAAGACAGACAGACTCAATAGTGCCCTGGAGGTAGACCGTGGATTTTTTCTGTGGATTACTAGGGTCGGGGAAGTGAATCTGAGTGCCAGTCCTCTGCATGATATGTTTGATGTTACTGCCGTTACGACCCATCATGAAGAGATGATGCTGAGCGGCGATGTCTAGCTGTGTGCTCACAGGGATTGCAGAGGCCAGGCTCCCAGCTAGGTGTTCTAGAAGCATGGCTGTTCCTTCCTGCAGGGGAAATGCAAGAAAATGGTGAAATGCTCACAGGCAGAAAACCCAACATATGAAAAGGCAGTAAGACAATCTTCAAAGGCTTGGTCCCAAGTCATTTTGAGCCCACACAGAGCAATGAAAAGGGCAAAAGAGATTTGTTTGGGTAGATAAATTCGCAAAGTCTTGTGACTTTGGCCTAAAATCTTTTCATTGGCTTTGGAGTCACCCATCAATCTATCAAACTGCTAGTTATTAACAAGAAAACTGTATTTTATAAAGCTCAGTAGAGTCATGGTAGTTCATTGACTGTCAAAGTCACCTCTCCCAGTACCAATTTTATTTTTACCAGTTTAATTATTTAGTTATAAAACTGCTGGCTTTATCATTAAGGCTACTTTTATCTATTGTTAGGGCAACTGAAGGCACAGTTTGAAGACCAAAGCAGGAAGAATTATGAGGTGGGTTTGTTTTGTGGTTGGGTTGGTTTTTCAGCATATCTTCCAGAATCTCTTTGGAAATCCAAAGAGGTGTGGAAGAGATGAAGACTAGATTAAACACTTAGGACAAACAACGCTAAATCCTAAACTATTTTCTATGCATTTTAACACCTCACTCCTACCAGTTAACAAATCTCCACAAACCCTCAGGCTTCAAAAGTGATTATTCAGTAACGCCATACACTAACGAAGCAGGATATAACATTGAGTTCTTAAGTACCTAAATGAGTAATGTGTTTAATGTACTTAAGCAGCCAATTACCTTCACAGCACTAGTGTTATTTTGTGACCCTCTGACAATGACTGTAGCACCATACACTCGAGAGCGTTGTTTAAAGGAAACTGAAATATTGTACGTTTGACATATGTGCTGAATTGTGGGAGAATTAGGATCTGGGATTGGTTGGAGAATTCCAGCAATAGGCAATTCAAACATGAGTACCAATGGAAGCAGCTCCTGCAATGACAGTGAAGAGCAAATAGTGAAAACCAAAATCATCTTCACTAAAAATACAACAGATTTTTAATTATTTGCCCCCCTCAAAATAGCAGGATCTTTTGTAATTATGTTTTTGTAATGACGTAGCAACAATAAAGCCAGGTAATCTTCGCAAAACATCCAGGCAGACCTACAAAGACATCAGTATTTCTAACACCTGACTAAAACAACTGCAAAACAGCTTTCTCAAGTTATTAGGTTTATAAATGTCTCTTCCAGAACACACACAGAAGTCAAAGCTAGAAAGTCAAGACAGGAAAGTGCTGCGAACGGAGAACGGGACTGAATTCCACCAAACCGTTACACAATGTATACATTACAACGGCCAAGATGAAAAAGGTAGCAACTGTCTTTAAGTCACAGGATCACACATGATGCCTGAGGTCTCGTGGGCAGAGGGCAAGTTAAGAGGTAAAATATCCCATACTGTGTTTAAAATTACATCTTGCTTATACCGGAGATTTCGTGTTCAAGATCTGCCTTGGGCTACTTAAAAATTCGTCCAGAATGTGAATCAGTGTTTTTAGAATACCCTTTGCAGTTCACTCACATGGATACTCACGTTTGTTCCTATATTTCTGCTGTCCTAAGACAGAGCCAGACAACCCTAGGGTTGTCAAAACTATTTTTTTTTCCTCTGAGGTGTTTTCAAGTGAACACTATACTGAAAGAGACAATTTTACCCGAATTCTAACTCTTGCGGACTCCACTCCAGCTGGCTGTCCTGCAATAGATACCTGGAAAAGCAAGAATATAAGGAAACATAGCATCTCATTTTCAAATGATGCATTGGAAAAGTTAATCAGGCACCTGATTTTTTTTAATTACACACCCAGTAACATCTTAAATGCTTTCTAAATAATAGCTGAAAACGACTCCGAATAATATTAGCATTAGAACAATACGCACAATTCTGGTTCAATGATTTATTCCAGCAAGGTTCAACTCTTACCGTAAGACATTCAGTTTTGCCAGCTATCCAAACTTTATTTTCACTTATTTCACATCACAAGTGCCAAGAAATTAATCAATCCCCTAAATATGTTGTGTTGAACAGGATAAAAAACTGACAAGTGCTTCTCATACTGCTTCTCTGCCTTTCATATGAAGCTGTTGACTTCTGTACACTCAAAATAATTTTAGCTTTAAAAAACCAGAACAATTAATGAGCTGTCACAGATTGTTTTCAGCTGTTTTTAAAAGCTGTGCTCACTTAGGAAGTGCCGTGTTTTCCAGAGTGTAAATACTAACTACTTATTAATCTGAACTCACTCTCCCCAAAACTCCAAACTGATGAAGAGTCAAGGTTAGAAATCATTTATTCTCTGGGATATTACAGCCTAAATGAGTTAAATACGAAACCATACTTACTTGGTTGCTTTTCTCTGCTTGATTATTCCTATTTGAGTCTGGAAAGTGGATATGGCATCCTGTTTCCTCCATCACCTTTTTAATATTATTACCACCTTTACCTATCACGTGAGAATGTTCTGTATGTGAAACATCCATCTTCAGGGTTACTCGATTACTCTGGAAATCGGACACCCAGGATTAGATTAGCTCTCAGTAGAAACCAAGTATTTGACAGTAATTGAACTTCAAGGCTGACATTCAAAACTGCATTTCTAAAGAGTTTTGCCATGCATTAAGCTCCACTCAAATCAGGTGGTTTTAATATAGCTCTCAGTCAGATGCTAAAATGATTCACATTTTATTCCCAGTGAGGAAATAACATGGAAATAAATAGTCCAAGGATAAATAATTGAAAAAATATCTCAGGCTTTTAAAACATGCCCCTAGCTTTTATCCATTATTACTTCAATTGTCCTTTTGCAATCAGCTCGGATTTAATTGCACTCACACCCCTCTGCCCAATCTATTGGATTGTATGGATTTTGTCAAATCAAAGCCATAGGACCTAGATAACAGGCGTTTTTTCTCCTTTAATACATAAAACTTTTCTGGTACACCAAGTTTTAAAACAAACACTGCCAGAGCTGATTTTAAAAGCCACATTACCAATAGTCCATAATAATGCAGTTAGAAATTGTTCCAAAAGAAATTGGTGCTTATTACTGGAGAATCTTTTTGGGCAAATGAAAAGCTAGTGCACAACTATGCAGATGCCACAAGCACTGCCCCAAAAGACTTTAAATTGGATTAAAAAAAAAATCTGATGAGCACATGGCTAAAATTTATGTATTTTAGCATTTCTGGTGCTAACATTTCTGAGTACAAGCATGCAGCAACAGTGAAAATCAGAGCTGTAGCAATGCTCCTGAAACTGACTTTCAAACAGGCACAAAATGAAGTTTGCTCAAGTAGCTGCAGAATCTACTGTTTGTAGTGAAGCTGCATTTCAGATTTTACAGTAAATAATCCAGCAAACAAACTGTATTTATATACTACTTCTATATAGTTTAGACATGGAAAAAGTGCTTAAGCGAACACTTTTGGTAACATACTTAAATATATGCAAACATCAAACATCCATACCGAATATACTGTAGACTGCTTTGGATCATCCTTCTGTTTCAGTGAGACTGTTTAAAAAGATCAATGTCACCACAAACATAAGGGTTAAGGTCACATTCTAAATAAGTTTGTTCTTACTTTTGTGTCTAAAACAGACATGATTTTCTCTTTCGCTTCTTTAACGTTTTCCTTTTTTCCAGAGACTTTGATATGGGGATCTGTAAAGAAAGAAAGAAAGACCTGTGAGAAAATAAGTTAAAACATCTATTAAAAAAATATTTCCTCACAGCAGAAATAAATGTAAATCAATTTTTTATAGTTCAGCGATAAAATGCACCACCAACCTTTGGGATTCTGCTAAACAGCAGAAGAAGTTGTGCTGAGCTACCAGGTACTGAACTGACTTGGCAAGTAAAAGAAAGTATCAGTTAAAACAAAAAATATGAGTGTGAAAATTTCACCAGTTCAGCAGCACCATCTGGTGTCCAGAGGCATAAAGTGCCACAAAGCAAAATTCCTGTAAATGCACTAAATACAGGGTGAATTAAAACACCCCAAAAAAATCCTCAGCTACCACCCAAATCTCTAAATCTTAGGAACAAGGCTGTGATTTTGCAGGTGGTACCCGGTGCCTATCTGTCTTTCCTCAATTCTTGAGCTCTGTGACTTTTCCTCCCTCGGTGTTCATTTTCCTCCTATTCTGGGATGAACTGTTCTAAAAATAAAAAAATAGATAAATTCACTAGCTAGAAGATGGTTTATGTAGTTAATTATGGTAGGCAGATACATACATGTTTGGATATATGCAAGTAAACATTCTCACTGACTGTGAGCCCTAATACAATAAATCTGCCCTTCCCATCAGCTCAGTGGTTGAAATCACTGCAAAATAAATGCCAAATAATCCAGCTCTAGGTTGTAAACCTGTTGTATTCAATTGGAAGCTGAAGTTGTTTAAGCCATGCCTGGATGCTCGTTTTGTTTCAACAACAAAAGACCACTGGACTTTATCACTGTGAGGTTCTGAGCGCATTCATCTGGGGATACACAAATGCTGAAGGAACACCGGATTCACTGCCAAGATTTATGAAAGTCAAGAAAAATGCAGCAATTTGAGTTCTAAGAGATTTTGTTTGTAAAAAAATGGAAAAATCAGCCACTAAAATGTTACAGAATCGACAGAAGCTACAAAAAACTGCTGCCTCAGCCTCCTGACAATGGAGCAAACAAGAAAAAAAAAACCCTTCCAAAACACAAAATAAAATAGTCTTAAGGGCATTTTTCCCCCTCTTCTTTTTTAAGTTGACAGTAAGCCATGTGGTTCTAATGTGTTTAGGCTGTGAATGATCTTTGAAGATGTCGCAGGCAGAAATTCCCAGAAGCAGCTTCTGGCACCCTCTGTGTATTCCAAGGGCTCTTGAGAAGCAACCAGTAAATATAAACTAAACCCCACCACAAAACCAGACCAGGTTGGAGTTGATTTTCACATATTTGTAAACATTGCATTTTAATTCCCATTTAATTACAAGTATGAAGAATATCTGAAATTCAAGTCTGGCATCCTATTAGCACTAAAAAGAGATGACTACCATTCTATAACACAATTTGTTTAGCTGTGGGTGAAAATGTATTTTAGAATTCCTGTTTTTCCCATTTCTCCCTTCTGTTGTCAATACTAGTGGCTTCAGCAAAAAAAAAAAAATCCCCCATTTCTACATTTAACCTTTCTTTGTACTTTTTAGAGGGAAAGAAAACACCAGCTGAATGACTCACTTCAAAAAACAAAAACCCACAAAGCAAGAAAGAATCCACTGATGCCAGTGACAACTCAAACAGGCCTGTGAAATCTTTCAAAACTTCTCTCCTTACTTGACTTCTTCTCAATGACACAATGGTTGCTAATGGATGTGAAGCAACTTGTCTGAGTTAACAGAAATCGTCCTTTCAGCCTTGCTTGCTCTTTCCCTTCAAGGAAAGTCAGTTTAGATAGGACATCTATATCAGTGTTTTGCTTTGAGAAGCATTACTTGCAACCAACAGGCTTTGGATTCTCTGAGCTGGCCCCGCACAAGTTGAAAGTACACACTGAATCGAGGCAGGATCTGCAGGAGGACCAGCAAGTACCCAGATAATACTGAAGCAACAGATCACTTCAGGAACTGTTCAGAGAGACAGAACACAGCCTGATTTTTCACAGTTTTAGACCCTGAATTTCTGAAACAGACCTCCCTTTGGACTCAGTGAGCTTGTTTGCATTGTAGTTCCTCTGAAAAAAGTGGAAAATTGTTTTAATGGTTCCTTGATTTGTGCTTGATTTCTGACACCAAGGTTCACAGGTTCCTATTCTACCTCCCCCCGCCTCCCCACGATTCAAGGATTCTCACTGTTCAATCGTGTCTCCTATGAAGTTCCTTGTATGCTAAGCAAATTCCCTATCATTACACCAACTCCTAAACTTTCATGTGACTAATCAATGAGGAAAACAAGCCAGAGAAGCTCCTGCGGTTTATTATCCTGCCCAAATTATTTTTCGAGGTCAAAAACTTTGTTTCTACACACAATACCCCCCGGTAAAGCTGCCTGTGGTAATCAAAAGGTGAGATTCTCCCAAACTTCTTGAAGATCAGGCTATGTTTGACCTCAAACACTGTCTGCTAAAGAGAGGAAACCTGTCCCTAATGGAAACAGCATCTATCTTAACTTTCAGCTTTCTCATCAGTTCAAACTGCTTTGTGGGAAGGTTTGAAGCTGGACAGTATCAGAAAATTGTTCTCAAGTAAGGATAAAGTGACCACATAAGATCTTTCTGCATCAATACAAGGCAGTAAATAAAACAGCTGGCTTAGAATTTTGAAATGAAGCTGTTGATGCCAGTGAGCCAAAGACATGAAAAATGGATCCAGACAATTTGTTGCTGCTTGGCACCACAACTTTAGGGTTCAGTACTTGCATATGACAAGGATATCTGTGGGCTCTTGCACTTACATTAAATAGGGCTGGTCATAAAACCTTCTCTCTACCACCTATTTTCTGGGTACAACTCTTTTTCCCATGGACTAACAGTCAGTATCTGAACTGGCCACAGCACCTAAAGTGCACTTTAAATGAAACTGGAATTAGGGCAAGGATTAGATGCCTACTGGGAACCAAGAACCGACACATCAAAGCTTTGCAAGCTATTTTGTAAACACAGACCAAAGTTTGTGCACTAAAAGCACATAAAGCCCTATTGCTTTAAATACAACTGTAGGACTGGGAAAAGATTTCGACTCCTAGGAAACATGGCAGCATCTTGCAAAACATCCAAAAAAAGTAATCTGCCTTCTAACTGAATCTAATGGGCAGCATCTTTCTTCCCCTAAGAAATTTAATTTACATAGATATTTCCTCCTCCCTTCCCAAGAATGGGGGGGGGAAATATTTACATGAAATGGAAAGCCAAAATTATAAAACAGAAAGCACTGGAAGTTTTTCTCAAGTCCTTATTTTGCCAGTCTCTTGCCTTCAAGTGGTCTTTTATTGCTCCTATCCTCAAATTCCTCACTCCACACTTTGGCAGAGTTTCCACCTCCTTGGTCTTTGTCCTCAGCTGTACCAGGGAGCCTCCAGCTTTTTTGCTACTATTGTGTGCCCTGGTTCAGTAAACAAAATTCCTCCAAGCACAACCCCTCTCCCATTTGTGCCAGTGCAAGCAGATCTATGTTCACTTCTGCCAGGCAAAAAGTACGTCAAATAGTCGAGTTATTTAACACAACAGGTCTCTCCTGCACCTCAGACATGACATGGAACGGCTGTGCATCCACAGCTACACATCAGCTTGTTTACAGGATGGACAGATTTAAGTTACAGAAGCACCACGAGTCCAAAAATAGCTGAGACAACTGGGCAGTGCTGGGGCAGATGACAGTGTTCTTCCTAAGTGGCTGATTAGCATCTCAGTAGCCCAGGAGCAGGACTGAATCTGAGCCATCCAAAAGAAAAAAAAAAAAGAAAAACAAAAAAGTGACCTAGCTGTTTAGCTTTTTATAAGAGATGAAAATATCTGCCCAGAAATTACTAGTAAAATTATCCTAGAGTATAAGTAAAATAAAGCCAAGCGAACAAAAAACATTTGGTATGTTCTCAACTAGAACAGCAAATGCATTATTCTCACTACAAGGTGAAACAGGTCTAGGAAACAGGCAAATCAATCAAAAAGGTCAAGCAGAACCTGCTGTTAACAGGGAAAGATGTTTTTTAAATAAATTGGAAAATACTGTGTGTACAGTTATTAGTGGATATTCACTGACCAAACTGATGGACTGCAGAAAGCCAAGATGGACCTGAAAGGCTCAGTCCTATGTTGAAGAAACATGGAGGCTAGAAGCACACAACACACACTCAGGGTTATAAGGCATATGCAGAGCAACTCTATTGAATAAGAAAGGAAATTTGTCATTTGGGCACTTCTTACTGCTGTTTACCAGTTTAGAAGATTCCTCAGCCTGTCTCTACTTGGAGGTGAAGGAGGTGCTTTAAAGTGCTTTAAAGAAAAATAAGCTTCTCATGTATTAAAGCAGAATTCAACAGGTCCTTTTCTACTGCAGATCCAAGTGTACCCACAGACACATCATAACCCAATAACATGCAGGGGTTCAAGTTGAGTTTGGGGTTTTTAAGTTAGGCTGCAGCACCATCATCTCCAAACGAGATTTTAGCAAGGTATGATCAAATGCCTACCCAAAGCATCATAAAATTCAACATGGGCTGTAAGCAATTAATAGTGTCTTCAGAGTAGACATATCCCCAGGCACGGGCAGTCTAGGGGAGCTGTTTGTTGTGGACAAAGAGCTGATTACGAAAGGCCCTTGAGAAGAGCTAGAGACACTGCCTATATGTGTGCACGCATCTGAAAGACCCTGGGTCCTCTCACCACTTTTAATTTTCCCCCTTACTGGGGGAACTAACTCCAAACCATCTTTAGAACTTCTACACAGAATATGAGAAGGAAGCTGAGAAGTGAATGCACTGCTCCTGCCTCAGCTACAGGGGAAGCGGTTTACACATAACCCTTTGCACTGTATAGCTTTGGTTGCTGCTACTGGTCACCTGAGGGGCATTAAGTATCAGCACACCTTAACCACCATGTGATGATGAAACCTACTGTCACCTCCCCAATTCTCTCCACCGTTACTTACATGTATATATACACACACACAAAACAAAGCAAAGACTGACTAGAACACCAGCCTTACACACACCAAACAAAAAAAAAAGTGCTGCGCAACACGTGGTAGAGCAAAGCAGAGAATCTTGTCACTCAAAGGTTTCATAGTCTGAAGAACTTTCAGACCTTAACAGACTACTTGAAACAAAACAAGATGAGGTGCAATTCTACATGAAAACATGACTGAATCCCACACTTGGGTGTCAGCAGCCCTGAAACGTCGGAAAATTAATGGTCAGAATGCCATGATTTATGGGAAAAATAGCTGAAACATAAGATGTAAAAATACAAAAGCTGTAAAAACATAAATTACCTGTACAATTTATTATTTTTGGAGAAATAAACTACTGAAGACCAGATTTTGGACCCAGGGACAGAAGAAATGAAGTTGAAAAGACTTCTTGTAAAGCATAAGCAAAGAGGTAAGACAAGGAAGAGGAAACAGAACTTACGGCAACTGAAACAAAAGTGTCTGGATTTGAAAGGAGAAAGGGAAAGCCAAGGTAGAGAAGAAACCTGGAAAGAAGAAATGAGAATGAATTAATTGTGATCACCCAGCAACTCCATTTCAGTTATACCATTAGCTTGAATCCCTTTTTTTTTTTCCCTCTAGGCACTCAGACCATCGAAGACAGATGCCACGCAGCAGTTCTGCTACTTCTTGGACAGCTGTTCTTTAGACCAAGAAGCCACCCAGAGCAAGGCAATTGCTCAGCGGGACACAAAGTCTGCTGCTTATTTTTTTAGCACGGAACCAATGAATTCACAGTTCATTAGTCAAATGCCTGCTGCCATTGTACCTCAAGGCAAGATATCAGAACCACAATATTTGGGCAAGTAAGTAGTAATGGGAAGAAAAGGAGCTAAAGTATTATGAGATCAACTTAATAAAGCACTTAGAATCATGGAATCATAAGGGATTGGAAGGGACTTCAAAAGATCATCTAGTCCAATCCCCCTGACACAGCACCATCACCTAGACCAAGTCACACAGGAACACATCCAGGTGGGTCTTAAACGTCTCCAAAGAAGGACACTCCACAACCACCCTGGGCAGCCTGTTCCAGTGCTCTGTCACCCTCACTGTGAAGAAGTTCCTTCTCATATTTACGTGGAACCTCCTATGTTCCAGCTTACAACCATTACCCCTCATCCTATCACTAGATGACATTGAGAAGAGCCTGGCTCCATCCTCCTGACACCCACCTTTCAAATATTTATAGACATTAATGAGCTTACCTCTCAGTCTCCTCCAAGCTAAAGAGACCCAGCTCCCTCAGCCTTTCCTCATAATGGTGGTGTTCCACTCCATCATCCTTGTTGCCCTACACTGGACTCCCTCTAGCAGCTCTACATCTCTCCTGAACTGAGGGGCCCAGAACTGGACACAATACTCCAGGTGTGGTCTCAGCAGGGCAGAGTAGAGGGGGAGAAGAACCTCTCTTGATCTGCTAACCACCCCTCTTCTGATTCACCCCAGGATGCTGTTGGCCCTCTTGGCCACAAGAGCACACTGCTGGCTCCTGGTCATCCTGCTGTCCACTAGGATCCCCAGGTCCCCTTCTCCTACACTGCTCTCCAACAGCTCAGTCCCCAAACTATACTGGTAACTGGGGTTGTTCTTGCCCAGATGCAAGACTCTACAGTTACCCTTACATTTCATTATATTTCTCTCTGCCCAGCTCTCCAGCTTGTCTAGATCCTGCTGAATGGCAGCACAGTCTGCTGGGGTGTCAGCAACACCACCCAGCTTTGTGTCATCAGCAAACTTGCTGACAGTGCACCCTAATCCCTCATCCAAGTCATCAGTGAATAGATTGAACAGGACTGGTCCCAGTACTGACCCCTGGGGCACTCCACTAGATACAGGCCTCCAACTAGACACAGGCCTCCAACTAGACTCTGTCCCATTGACCGTGATTGTCTTCTACCCTGCAGCCAGTTCACAATCCACCTCACTATCTGATCATCTAGACCACACTGCCTCAGTTTGGCTGTGAGGATGCCGTGAGAGACTGTGTCAAAAGCCTTACTTAAGTCATAATAGACCACATCCACCGCTCTGCCATCATCTGTCCACCTGGTTATGCCCTCATAAAAGGCTATCAGGTTGGTCAAGCACAAAACAACATCCTACAACACTTATCAAGAATAACACCACTGGGTCTTCTCACTGAGGCCAGACTCATATTCAGGAGTATGGCTTTGACCCTGGTTTTTATGGAGCCACTGGAAAGTGTTTGCTAATAGCAGGATTGCAGTAAATACACCTGAGACAACAGGATGAACACAACTGCTCAGGTTGGGAAAGACATTCAAGATATGTGTCCAACCCAACTGTCCCAAGATCACTGCTAACCCATATCCCTAAGCTCCAGATCTACACAACTTTGAAACATGTCCAGAGATTGCGATTCAACCCCCTCTCTGGGCAACCTGTTCCAAAAGAACCAGCATGAAATGAAACATTTCTCCCCAGGAGAGTTTAATTTCCTGGAACAAAACAAAACAACAGATAAATAGGCAGATAGGGGAAACACTGCTCCCATCTTCTTTCTAAATCCATTTGTGATGCAGCTAATCAAGAAAAAATAAATAATTCCCACTAGACAATATATGGCTGCTGAGAGCTTTAAGGTGCTTTTATACACAGGATTATTTCTGTGACTACCAATTTACACGTTTTAATCAATAATCTATAATTTCTGGGTCTTCAGCAAGGTAATAGACATATGGCATTGTAACAGTTTTATATCTTAGTACTATTAAAAGAAACTTTCTCTAGAATAAAGGGCAGTCTGCAGCTGAGCTGGGTAGAGAACCTTTGTCTTCTAAAGAGGAGTGACCTACTTAAAAGCTGTTGCTTTTCTTTTTAGTGACATGTCACAGCAATGAACATGAAAGGGTAATTTGTGATATAATTAAAATAAGCATACGAAACCTATCCAGAGTGGCCTCTTACATCAGGAAACCATCCCTGAGCTGTTCCCAGATGAATTTCCACTGCATCCTTTCTGCCCATCTGCCCCATTCCAGCATTAGATCAAGAACAAAACTCACCTGTGGAAAATGAATTGCCTGTTCAGCATCCGTGTGATGCAAATTCCTGCACTCATCCTGATAAACTGCCTTCTGTGTGCCCCCAAAACTGAGTTTAAATTGCAGGATGGGAGTCACAAAGAAGGACACTACAGCAGCCTCCAATTTCCATGCGAGCATTGCGTGGAAAACATCAAAGTGCCTGCTGGGGCTAGAGGCTTCTAAAAATCCAAACCAAGCATTGTCAGCTCATTCCAGACTTTGCTGAAAAACTCTGACAGATCTGTATTCCGAGCAATTTCATGACAATGATAAAAGTTTATATTACTCCATTCCAGGGCTTGAACTTTCAGGCTTTTACCTCAGCTACTGCCAAGAACTCTTGCTGGATATTGAGCCTCTTCATAATTCCCTTCATATTACAACTGTATTTGCAACATGGCTTTCCCTTATCTGCCCAACCATAAGCAAATTGCTGCTCTAGACAGAACACAGAGTTAAGATCTGCTGAAAAATAAAGCCAAAACCCGTTCAAATCACTCAAAACTTACTTTACACACCTGTTGACCACCTGCTGCTGCTTTGCTACCTGAAATTTGTTTCCTTAAATCACTTCCCAACACGACCACAAACAAATTGTACCGACACTGCACATTAAGTGGGGAGCACTGGTAGATCTAGCTGGTTTCTGCAGTGGTAGCAAACAGGAGGCTGGTACAAATAACCCCAGTAAATGAAGTGCTTGCTGCCTGCTGCTGGCACAAGGGATGCTGTGGGTTTGTGCACGTCTAAGTGCTCAGATCAAAGCCAATCCACATGAACTCCTGCGGCCAGGACAGTCTCTTCTGTTCATTTATTTATTGCAAAACAGGGAGAAGTCATCTACGCCTGGGTCAGAAACAAAAGAAACCATCTTGCGACCTAAACACAAGGGGTTTTTTAAAGCCCACAATTATAGAGGTCAGGGGAGCTTTCTTATGAATGTGAGACACTATGCACAGACAGTGTCTCATTTACAGGGAGAGTTAAACAAAAACAGCTGTATCTGGGAACACAGGGATTGCAATACAGGGTGTAATTAATCTGGTATTCCAAACAATGATCACAATGTCAGCAAGGGACTTGTTTGGCTTCAAATCTTTAAGTCCACTTGCTATAGAGAAAATATTTACCAGTTACAAACCTGTTAAGGAATACTGAAGCTGCAACAAGTCGCCTGTAAATTAGGTAAATTAGGAAGGTTAGAGGTGAATACTCAAAACTTGAAACCACAAAAACCCTTTTCCTGGATATACTCACAAGCTAAATGTCATAAGTGCACAAAAATGCAAGATTTTTCCAGCTTCACCTCTCAGCCTGAGGGGAGCAGCCACTCAGAAAGATAGAATCATAGAATTATTAGGGACTGGAAGGGACCCCGAAAGATCATCTAGTCCAATCCTCCTGCCAGAGCAGGATCACTTCATTGGAGAATTTATAGAATCAGTACCACTCAGGGTTGGAAGGGACCACAGGATCATCCAGTCTGGCCTTAAACACCTGCAGGGATAGGGCCCCAACCACTTCCTGGGCAACCCATTCCAGGCCCTCACCACTCTCACGTCCACTCTAAATCTACCCATCTCCAGCTTTGCTCCATTGCCCCTAGTCCTGTTGCTACCCGCCATACTAAACAGTCCCTCCCCAGCCTTTTTGCAGGCCCCCTTCAGATACTGGGAGGCCACAATAAGGTCACCTGGGAGCCTCCTCTTCTCCAGACTCAACAGCCCCAACTCTCTCAGTCTGACCTCACAGGAGAGGTGCTCCAGCCCTCTGATCATCCTCGTGGCCCTCCTCTGCACACGCTCCCTCAGGGACTTCACTTGTCACTGGCCTCCACTTGGACATGGATCCATCGCCAACCACTCTCTGGGTGTGGCCAGCAAGCCAGTTCCTTACCCATCTAGTGGTCCACTCATCAAAGCCATGTTCCACCAGCTTGGAGACCAGAATGTGGTGCTCCAGCTTTCTTGTAGCCCCCCTACAGGTACTGGAAGGCTGCTATAAGTTGTCTCCAGAAACAAGAGGATAAAGACTGGTAGTCAAATGCATATTTTAGCCTCCTTTTTATGCTGTCCATGTTGTTGGAGGCTGTGTTTTCTCTCTAAGGGGATCCCTCCCCAGCATCAACTCTCGAACTCTCACCCCAGCCCTGTGCTCATGGCATTTCCCTGCCAGCAGAGAAGACAGCAGCAGAGGACACTGCAGGCACATGCACATTTACAAACCTAAATTTAGACCCTCAAATACAAGTTACTGGATCACCAGAAGTCGGAGTTGACTGCAGTTCAAATTCTAGTTACAAAAATGAGCAAAGAGGAACAAGCAAAACATAAAAACATATGCAAAAAAATTGTAAGTCACTAATGCATTTGTGCAAAGGATGAACCTTAATTTTTGTCCCAGTTTGCTCTATTCTGGGACAGACGAAAAGACTCTGGGGGATCTTACAGCAAATTTCTAATTTGCTGAAACTGGGACTATCAAAAGGCTGGGGAAGAGCTGTTCACAAAGGCACGGACTGACAGGAAGAGGGGGCATGGATTTAAGCTAAAAAAGGGTACATTTGGGTTAGACATCAGGAAAAAGTTCTTTAATCTGAGGATGGTGGATCACTGGAACAGGTCACCTAGAGAGGTGGAAGAGGCCCCATGCCTGGAGACATTCAAGGTCAGGCTTGATGCTGCTCTGGGCAATCTATTCTAGTTAGAGTTGTTCCTGCTTGTTGTATGGGGTTTGGGAGAGATGACCTTTAGAGGTCCCTTCCAACCCAATGCACTGATTCTCTGATTTTAACCTGTCAATCACATTCTGCCTTCCTGCACGTGCAGTTTAGTACAATACCCCAAATTTATCGCCACAAGTCTTGGTGGGAACTGTTTGGTCTTGCAATATTTTAAGTTCCACCAGACTTGCATTTTCTTAGCTTAATATGTTTTCATCTTCCTTCCTTTGCTCTTAATTCTTGCAAAATCAAGCAGTTTATACTATTTAATGTCACAATGGATGCAAGTCTAGTAAGCTGGTAGGCAGCTGCACTCAAATTTCATCCTTGTTTCACTTGCAGACATCCTAATTCTAATTTGTGGGGCTCTTCTAGTATGAAGTGCCAACGTCCTCAACTCCCGTGGAATAGAAATTGTTTTGCATTTCTAGTACTTTAAGTCCTACATATGCTTTTGAATGAACTATGCTAGTCAAGTCTGGAGAGATGAAAGGCTTATAATTCTGAAAACCATATTAGGATATGGGTTGGGGTTTTTTTTCAGATATTCCCTCCTACTGCTACTCCAGCAAAATCACTACTCAAATGATCATTTCCTGAGGAAGTGATTAAAGAGACTTTCTGTCAGTGATGGGTTTGTATGTTTGCACTTGGGCTTTGCCACAGACTGTGTATTTAGGAGGTACACAGTAAAAGAATGTTTGAAGTCAAAGCAATTAAAAAATAATCAAAATTTCATGGATAAAACAGATTAAGATTTGCAGAGACAGGGTGATAGTCATGGTGTCATTCTAGATTGTTTAAAGGAGTTGCACAGTTTTGAAGAGGGGAACAGATAGCAGTTACAGAAACACACTTTTAAAAAAAAAATTTATAACCTTTCTAATTTTCTTATCAGCTACAGAATATAACTAGTTATTACTCCTCTGGAGAGTAAAACTATTGTGCTTTCTCCACTAACACTGGTGACTATATTTTTTAGTTTGTATTTTTGTTTTTTTAAGACTGTGCCAAGATCCTGAAGCAGGTTTCTATGAGGCATGTGCTAGTTTTTCCAAGAAGGCTGTTTAGGGCTTCTAGCTTCCTCCGCTCAAGCCAATCTTGTTAAAATTCAGAACAAGAATTTGAATCATGTTTACTAACCTAACACATCTTTACTATTTGCTGACAAACGCTGCACAACTGATGGGTTTGGTGTTCTCAGCTGGTCTTGAGCGGAGTTCTTCTTACTAGTGTCAAAACTTGGCATTAGATTGGCATCAAGAACAACTCAGCATCCCTCAAAGCCTTCTGAGCCATTAAAATTTAAACACATGGAAGCAGGAATTATACTTTTTAAATAGTGTAATTAAAAATATACAACATTTAGTAACCACAGAATCAGAATCATCATGGCTGGAGAGACCAACAGGATCATCAAGTCCAGCCCTCAGTCCAATATCTCCCTAACCTCTAGACCATGGCCTCAAGTGCTTGGTTTTATAACTTTACTTCTGTAGCAAATACCTAATCAGTATTAAAAAAAAACTTTAAAGCAAATTTTAAAGAATTCAGAGGACAAAAGTCACAGTGTAATTAGAGAAAGGCATAAAATAATTCAGCAAACACTTCCCCAACTTAAAAAGTACATTCCAAAATGTAGGTGTTCTGCATTCTGGATCATTTAACTGCTAACCTTACAGACCATCTTTCTTCTAACAAAATACTGCCAAGGAATTCTACTCCAGGCACAGAAAGCTGACAGGGAATACCTGTTATGGTAGTTCTGTTGTCATGGGCACCAACAAGGAAAAGGCTGTCAGTAAGTCTAGCCTACAACTTTATACCTTAGGGACCAAAATAAAAGCCTCAAGAAAAATCCTGCCCACAGAAGAGCCCATTGCTCAATAAACCAGTGGCCCTGAATGCCCTCCCCATCAGTGGATTTGACACCAGGGATGCCATGCTGGAGGGCTGAGCTGCTAGCAGGTACCTGTGGAGGCAGAGGGTCACACCTTGGGAACGTGGGAAGACAAAAGATTGGTAAGACCATGATGCCATTGTTAGCAGTCATGAAAGCCCTTCTGTATACTCTTATTTAATTTCTGGCTAAAGCAGTTACTCCTCTTCCCTTCAGACAGGAAAATGCACAACTGAGTGTCCAAGTGATCAATAACTATTAAAACTTGATCCGAACCAACACAACAGTTAACTTTGGTTTTAAACACTTCAGAAGCTTTGGTGCTCTCTACTGCATCACTGATATCCCTGGTTAAAGATGTCAGGTCAGGCTGCAGCAGCAACCTTCACTCGATGTAAAGTGGAGGAGTCCCCATCCCTAGACTTTAAATGCAGTGTGGACTGGTGCTTAGGGACACGGTTCAGTGTTGATCTAATGATGCTGGGTCAAAGGTTGACCTTTATGATCTTAAAGGTCCCTTCCAATCAAAATGACTGATTCAGGTCCAGTCTTGCAAGACAGTGGCACAATCTGCCAAAGTTATCAAACAGGTCTATACACCACGGCTGGTTTCCAGGGCCCCGATTAATTCCTTCCCCCTCCTTCTTTAAATTGATGCTTAAGGCTCTAAACCAATTTAGTGGCTATTCATAGCTCACAATTTAAGGTAGGGATATTAGTTGATTATATCCCCCACTCAACCCTCTTCCACTGTGTTCTGGATTGGAGGTAGTTTTTTTGAGAGAACAGCATGCTATTATAACTAGAAACTGTTCACAGATGAAATTAGGTCAAGAACAAAATGTTGACCAAAACTATGAAAAATTACAGTTACAGAACTTGTTTTATTAACAAGTCTGAAGTGTTTGATAGTCCTGTATGACCTTCTTGGGTGGGGTTGGCTACAGTCAATCACCATCAAAACGAACTTAAGTTTACCCTCTACACGAATATTTTATGTTACTTGAACCCTCTCTGAAATAGAGAAAAGTTAATTTTTTTCAGAAAATAAAAATTACCCCACGTACTGATGTGGTGGCTCAAGTTTCTATGCAGACAGAAATTCCTCTTCTACCTGCCTTAAGAATTGGATCTCCGTTTGCCAAACAGAGTGTGTATAATTAATACTAAGTGATCTAAAACAGTCTACATTCAGATTATGGGCATGAGCTGTCTAAATCTGCTTAAAGAAGTCCAAGAATATTGTCGCTTTCCATATTTACAGAGGAGAACCCTTGTTTTCCTCCAATCTATCTATAAATATATGTGCGCCCTTAAATATACCTTTTTTTTTTTTTACAAACTATACTGATGATATCCATGAAGAACCATTCATTCAAATATAAAAAGCTGATATGATCTCCCTCTCACTACACTAGACAAACAGGTTCATACCCTCTAGCTGGGTACAGATCTCCACGTCATGCTGTCAACAACTGCAGTGTTTCCACAATGCAGTTGGAATTTTTTACAAAATTAAAATAAAAATAAGATTAGGAGTAGCATCTAGGCATCATGAAAAAGGAGAAAAAAGCTGCTGAGCAGCTGGAAGCAAAGTTTATCATTTTTAACTTAAGGAGTTATGTAAGAGATTAAGGAGTTACGTAAGAGAAAGCAGCAAATAGCCTGAACTATGAGGTGATTTTAGTTGCATTTTGATTCATTGCAAAAATCACATCAATGCAAAGAGATCCTGGAATTTCCAGAAATGACAGCCCAGGACCACTACACCGCATCACTTACCTCTGTTCTCAAACCTTCAAGAGCTGCCTCATTAGGTTCATTGCTCTACTTAGTGGTATTGTGATTTGGTGGGATTTTAGGATTTGATGGTGGGGGGTTTTTTTCAGGGTGAAGAATTCAAAGAACTCCAGATCTTTGAATCTTCATGAGAAGAATTCAAAGAACTCCAGATCTTTGAATCATCATGAATCTCTATAAGAGATCATGATGCGATTTAAAGCTTAAGTAACTTAAGCCAAATAGTGCTGCACAGGGCTATGCCCAAGAAGAGCAATGAAGGTGGTAAAGGGTCTGGAGAATGAGCAGAAGCCTGCTGAGACCTTACTGCTGTCTACAACTACCTGAAAGGAGGTTGTAGAGAGACTGAGGTTGGTCTCTTCTCTCAAGTAACAAGTGACAGGACAAGAGGAAGTTGCACCAGGGGAAGTTTAGGTCCAATATCAGGCAAAATTTTTTCACAGAAAGTATCATCAGGTCTTGGAACAGGCTGCCCAGGGAGCGGGGTTTGAATCCCTGATCATGTTTCAAAGTTGTGTAGATCTGGAATTTAGGGACCTGGTTTAGGCCTTGGGTCAGCTGGGTTAATACTTGGACTATGTGATCTTGAAGGTCTTACAACCTAAATGATTTTATGATTACAATTACTAACTTTTTCATTTTCACTTAGATTTCACAATGTAAACATCTGACTTATATCCATTAATACATGAATATGAGAAGAAACTTCTTCACAGTGACGGTGACAGCGCACTGGAACAGGCTGCCCAGGGAGGCTGTGGAGTCTCCTTCTCTGGAGACGTTTAAGACCCGCCTGGATGTGTTCTTCTGTGACTTGGTCTAGGTGATCCTGCTGTTGCAGGGGGATTGGACTAGATGGTCTTTCGAGGTCCCTTCCAATTCGTAAAGATTCTGTGATTCTGTAATCGATTTTAAGGTGCTATCCCTAGGTTTTTTGGCTGTTTCACTGCAGTTTCTACTTGGCAAAGTGCCAATGTGGGATTCAGTTTGGTTCCATTACTGAAAATAATATTGCGTAACAGTCAGGGATGCATTCAGATCTTAAATGATGTAACTTGTCCATGGAATATGTGTGTAGATTATGAAGTGTCTGCATAAGGGCACTAAAACCGGGCAAGTGCATGGCTGAACTGCTCATACATTAACTACTTCTGTGTCCAGTATTTTACTACAGGAGATTTAACATCAAAAGCAGTTTTCACTGTTTAAACGTTTTGTTGTCAAACTCAATTGATAAAATGAGATATTTCTACAGAGAAAATTACCTGAAATTTATTTGTTACTGAAGCTCTGTTTTTTAAATAGAAGGTAAAGAAAAAATAGCAAGTGAGGAAAAAAACGTACAAAGACAGCATAGTGTGGATTTATTTTTTCTTAACTTAAAAAGCATCAGTAACAAGAAAAGGAAAAACAGAAAAACAAAAAAAGCCAACAAACCCCCAAGCCAGAAACAGCAAATGAAAGAGCAGGTGAAATGAAGAGGAACTCGAAGAATAGAAGCATGTGTGTAACTGGAAGAGATGACACAGATAAAGGACAGCTGGAAGCTGTCATCTGCTGAAAGCTGGAGAGGAATGAAAATAAGGGAAGAATAGAAAGAAAGAAAACACTGCAACAGGAGTTTGTGAAAGCAGCATTTCATCATTCCCTTGAAAAAGGGGCTATTTCATATGGAGATCTGAATCCTCCAGAACAGGAGGTTTGGGTATCCCCTGCACTCCTCTGCTCCCACAGACTCTTGCCAATTACTACAGAAGTGCCTTAAATTGTTTGACTTTCCTCTCCAAATTCTTAACATTATGGAATTTCTTTGTGGACCTAAACAAACTGCCCACTAAAAGATGCTACTCCAAAACTGGTGCCTGTGTGTTTTCTAAACTTGGATTTCAAAACACTTACACCCTTATCGCCCCTCAGTATCAGAGCAGGACAGCAGCATCTGGTGTTCATTAAAGTCAGGAAATTCCTGGTTTGCTCTTTATGAAACTGTTGGGAATTGATAATGAACTTTTTTCATCCTAGCCTTTGCAAAGAGCTATTTTAGCAATTTTATATTAAAGAATAAATTTTAATAAGCAATAGTTTGTCCTCATTGATTTAGTAACAGTCTCAAATTGAAAAGTGACAGCAGCAAGGACACTACATTAAGCCTCAAATGTTTCATCATAGACCCAACAGCACTACAGGATCAACAGCACAGCTAGAGAACTTCCTAATGATATGTTTTCCCCTCAGATTTTGGCAAGGTGGGGAAACTGAATGCCAAGGCTACAATATACATCGAGAGAATGTGAAGCTACTGAAGCTGCAGGCAATTCAGACTGGAAAATTGTAGGAAAGATATCACTTGATTATGATGGGGACAAGATATGGCTGAGGTACAAGCGGGTCCGTCTGTAACTGGTTCCTGACTCAATACCCAGTCAGAGGAACAGGCAGAGGCAACATATTCTGAACTCAAGTCTGTGGAGAACTGGCCAATTCACTGCTGCAGACTCTCCTTTCAATCACAGAATATCATTAAGTGAAATTAGATTATGTTAAACACTGATTATTTTCCCTATATAAACAGCTGCTGTAGTTGCATATGAAGAGTTTAAGAATGGCAAACAATTGAGACCGAGGGTAAACGGAATAAACAAACCACATTCTCTCACAAGAAATAGGAGCCTCCAGATTAAGGAAGTTCCTTCCACACGTTGTAATTCACTGTCTTAGGTGCGTACATACGCATGACTTCTCAGACCACAGTTAACCAAGTCTTGACTACAGAGCTACCCTGCAGAAAACGCATCTAAACCTTTCATTTAGCAGCACAGCATATTGCTAAACCACCCACTTTGCAGCCTGTTTCTATCTGAAATTCCCTTTGGCATATGGACTTGACAGGATACTCATTCCCGCTGCAGATGCCTTCAGTGTGCTCATATACACTTCATTATTTTATTATCAGCTCACCACTTTAACCTGTTGAATTCCCCTTTTCAAATTCATTCTACATACTGATAGAACTTCACCTCAAAGAGGCTAAATTAATTCTATCTGTAACACTTAACCCCTAAGTGCAAACTCAGAAGCCCTGGCAGCCACCTCTAACCCTTCATTTCACAGCCTTTCATCCACACTTTTACTCTTCAGGACTCAGATAATTCCAAATTATCCAAGTAAACAAGTACAGGCAACTCATTTAATTCTCCCCTTCTCTCAAAAGCACATCAACTCTCTGCCTCAGTTTCCTTCAGCTCACAGCTGATAACACCAGAGAGCATTGCTCTGCACATAGACCCCGCCACTCTCACGTTATTGTAAGAATTAAGTTCCATCTAAGAATATGCACACAAACACCTGTATTTTTTCCAGTCTGAATTCCTTTTCCCTTCTCAAGTGAGATTTCTTTTTCCATGCAAGTGTGGAAAAAATTAAACGTAGTCATACTTCAAAACCATGTGGGAAAGTACCTCAGAGACTGAATCTCATTTTACCACGTAAAAATGTTATTAATCCTGTACCTTTCTGATGAGACCTTTTATTTTACAAAGGTGGTTAGTCCACATCTCCACCTGAACATTTCAATGTAGGAAGAAATCATTAGGAAGCTAATTTCAACAAGACATTCCTATAAAAGCATTAGACTGAAAAATATTTTGAGTGCCAGGTATTGATGTGGAGACCCTAAAGACAGAGCTGTTAATTCAGTGGTTCTGCTGTTCCTCACAACTACTCCCACCGCATAAAAGAAACAGAACAAAATACCTTTTTTCGATTTCGCACCAATCTTCAACTTTGATGGCCAAGCAATCTGTGTGTTTGTTTCTTCCATAATCTGTTAAAATACAAAACATTTGAGATGTTATACAAAGTCAACAGGTTTAACCCGTTGACTATTATTACTTACAAATAACCAAAGGCATTAACTATTTCTCCCTTATTGTCAAGAAGAACTTTTGTCTGCTGAGTTCTGATCATTCAAAAGAAACCCAAGGGGCAAAGCAAGATGCTCAACAGCCTCAGATGACTACTACAGCATGTCCTGGGTCCCACTCAGGCAACTTCAAAGCTTTACAATTCAACAAAAATATTTCTTTAGCTACCTTAAATTGTCTTCTAAGTAAAGCCTAGCAAATTTAAATCAAGTCCTTCTGAGTCTCCACAGATCAAGATAAATCACTTTGCCATCATGGGCTGATTTTTGTTTTGCTTCACTTTTACCCAAAAACTATTCTTCTTTGTGAGCCTATAGACACTTCAACATTTTAATTCTTGGTTAAACAGTTCAGAGTAGAGATTTGAGAGCATTTGTTAAACTGGTGTGCAATGTATCAGTAAATCTCCAACCAGGAAAAATTTCTCATCATCTGGAGAAATGAAAAAAAGCCTGCACATAGAGATCCATGATGAGATGGCTGGAGAATGCCAACAAAATGCATCTACTACTATCATGTTAGATTGCATCAGAAAGAGATTTCCAGAAGCTGTTTAAGTGCAAGCTCATTCTCACAGCAGGGCCAAGTACAAATTGGGTAATACTCATCAGGCACTTGACCATCAAGTTCTTATCTCTACAGGAGAAGACTCTACAGCCTCTCTCAACACTTACTCCAGCGTGACCATCTTTATTTCCTCATACCTGGTTGAGTTTTTCTTTGCTCAACCTTGGTCCGTGTTACCTGTGTACTTTTAGGAGGAGCCTGACTCAAGTCTCCCTTCTAATCACCCCTTGGGCAGCTGGCTATTAGATTGCCCCACTTGCTCCATGCTGAGCCAACCCTGCTTTCAGCTCGTCATCCACTCTAGGGCCTTGAACAACCTAGTGATAATACATCCACTAGAGTCAGCTCCTGCTTGGAGCTGAGCAAACTGGAATAACCACTTCTCTGATCCTCTGGGTCATACTACAGTATGAATGAATCCATGATGATAGTGAGTCCATGTAAAAGTAGTGGGATGATGGGCATTAAGGAAATTATTTAATGCATCTAATGGTAACAAGTAAACAATTTCTCACTGTAAACTGTAAGAAACTTTAAATAAGAGTGATTTCAAGGGATATTTGATTATTGTTAGTAGGAAAGAAAAAGGGAAGAACTTCTCTGATGGCACTTCTCAAGGTCTGGTACCTCTCACATGAAGAATATTTGTTCAGATTTCTCAGAAGGACTTAAAACCAAAACCTGGTAATTGTGTTATTTTGTATCAGTAATCAAATGATCATTAGGATATACAAAAAGCAGGCACTATGCAAAAAGACACCAAAAAAAGAGGGAGAATTATGCAAATCAGAAGATTTGAGGACTTCTAGTCATTTGAAACAATTGTAAACAATCACAATTAAGACATCAAAGATAGCAAAGCCTCTTCCAAGAAGAAAATGGAAAAGAAAACAGCTACACAATTAGTAAGTTTTCTGTAATTGAGAACTAAGGGTGACATCTCTGATGGTTCTTATCTTCTACATCCAAATCCCTAGGACATCACAACAACATCCATGTGGAAAACAAGGAAGTGTCAGCCAGGCCTTCATTATACTGGATTTTGGGTTTCAGCAACTGGTGGATAATAAGTTACAGCTGAAATAAGACATTTCCAGGAGGGTGAAATTCTATCAGCAACACATGCATACTTGTCACAAGTTTTCCAATCCAGATGTGAAAAAGAAAGCTATTTCAAAGAATTCACTTGTGTCTGACAGAGGGCTTTGGGCCAGGATTGGTCTTAATTGTGCAGCTAACAGTGAAAGACACTGAAAACAGGGAGAAGAGAGATGCTAAAACAAAGAACAGCACAGGACTGAGTTAAAGATCTAACATAAAAGGAACCACAAGAGAGGAGACAAAAGAAGAGTGAGGGAATGTCATTCAAGGCAAGCGTTATATCCCATCAGCCCTTTACTCTCTAAATAAAGTTTGGAAGCTTCTGTCTTCAAGAAGTTAAATCCTCCACATTTCTCATGCTAAACCAGAAATAAATCCCATACTGCTTCAGCTAGGAGAAAAATGCTCATGAGAGCTTCAAAGGAGGAAATATTTGGCCCACTCATACTCTTAATCTGTTTGGAGCATGTAATGCTAAAATTTACCACTTTAGACCAAATAGAAGACTCATCTTGGTCACTACAAAGACAAGTTTATCTCCTGTCCTAGGCGGTTGAGCAAAAAAATAAAGAAGTCTGCATGTGTTTGAGTGAAATTCATGCATTGAAGTATGAAAATGTTCAGTGTGTGCTGGTTTCAGACTCCAAGCAGTAAAGTCGATGATAAATTCCAAGCTGACTGCAATAATTATCTTTTCCACAAATCTGAAAAACACATTATGTAATAATGAAAAGATAAACAAGATAGTTTCTGCTGCAGCCATTATATTTGTTACCAGCTAAAGTAAACTAAGTCCTCTCACCCATAAAATAATGAAAGAAATTTTACTACCTAAACAAATTTCACAATGGAAAGTGACTTTTGGATCTATTTGAGACATTGAGGATTTCACAGGATGCTTCAGTAAAGTTTAAAGTTTACCATTTGCTTTTAAACTCTTCATATTTACTTTTTAATCTCTTTATTGAAACGGGGGGAGTCACACATCACTCTAGAAAACAAGAAACCAAAGTTTTTACTACTAAGTTTTAGTCTTCACTGTGCAACAGTCAAACTGCAGAGTGCAGATCACTGCTGCATCAACTTGTACTTCAGGTTCATCATTTTATCCAAGGCAGTTTTAAGTGCCAAAACTTTTTTCTACAAACAAGTTTGGAATGGTTCTGTATAATCCTCAACTACACATTGCTATTGAAGAGTTGTATTTGTAAAAGCCTGGTATCATGCCACATTTCCTGAAAATTGAATGAACAGATAAAACTGAGCTACGTTTACTAGAAATACCGATATGCCATGCCTATTTTAACCGTCGAAATACTTCAGTTAAACACTGTTCAGATGAAATTCTGTCTGCAAACTGAATTTGATTTGAGACCCTATTACTGTCTACAACAACCTTAAAGGAATCACAGAATCATTCAGGTTGGAAAAGACCCTTGGGATCATTGAGTCCAACCATCAACCCTACTCTACAAGCTCACCCCTAAACCAGATTCCCCCAACACCATGTCTAAGCGTCTTTTCTAGGCATGGGGATTGAACCATCACTCTGGGCAGCCAATTCCAATGCCTGACCACTCTCTTCAAGAAGAATTGTTTCCTGATGTCCAGTCTAAACGTACCTTGTTGAAGCCTGAAGCCATTCCGTCCAGGTCTGCCACTTATCACCCATGAGAAGAAACTGGCACCAACATCCCTACAATGTCCTTTCAGATAGTTGTAGAGAGTGACGAGGTCTCCCCTTAGCCTTTTCTTCCTCAAACTAAACAGCCCCAAATCTCAATCTCTCCTCATAAGATTTGTTTTCCAGGCCCCTCACCACGTTTGGTGCCCTCGTCTGCACTCACTCCAGTACTTCAATGACTCCCTTGTATTGAGATGCCAAAAACTGGACAAAGTACTCCAGGAGTGGCCTCTCCAGTGCTAAGTATAGGGAGACAATCACATCTCTACTCCTGCTGGACACACAGTTTCTAATCCAGCCAGGATGCCACTGGCCTTTTTGGCCACCTGGGCATGCTGCTGGCTCATATTCAGCCATCTGTCATTCAGAACTCCTGGGTCCTTTTCCACCAGACTGCTTTCCAGCCACACTCCCCCAAGCCTACAGCGTTGCATGGGATTGTTGTGACCAAAATGCAGGACCTGACACTGGGCACTACTGAAACCCAGACAATTATCCTCAGCCCATCGACACATTCTGTCAAGATCCCCCTGAATAGCCTTACTGCCCTCCAGCTGATCGACACTCTCTCCCAGCTTGGTGTCATCTGCAAAGTTACTGAGAGTGCAATCAATCCCCTCATCAAGACCATCGATAGAGATGTTGAACAGGAGTGGCCCCAGCACTGAGCAATGAGGGATTCCACTCGTTACTGACATCCAACTGGATTTAACTCCATTGACCACAACTCTTTGGGCCCAGCTATCCAGCCAGCATTCCACCCAGCACAGTATGTACCCATCCAAGCCATAAGCAGTCAGCTTATTCACGAGGATGTTGTGGGGGACAGTGTCAAAGGCCTAACTGAAGTCCAGATAGACTATATCAAGGCTCTCCCTCATCCACTAAGCAAGTTACCTTATCATAGAATTTGACCAGGTTTGTCAAGCAGTATCTGCCTCGCATGAACCCATGCTGACTGGGCCTGATTGCCTGGTTGACCTCTAACTGCTCTATGATGGCTCTTGAGATGATCTGTTCCATAACCTTCCCTGGCACAGAGGTAAGATTGACCGGCCTGTAGTTGCCAAGACAGTCTTCCTGACCCTTCTTGAAGATGGGTGTCACATCTGCCAGCCTCCACTCCATTGGGACAACCCCAGTTAAACAGGATTGCTGAAAGATTATTGAGATGGCTTGGCAAACACATCTGCCAGCTCCCTCACTACTCTAAGGCATAATCCATCTGGCCCCAAAAGGAGGTTGAAGAGAGGTGGCAGTTGGTCTCTTCCCACAAGTAACAAGCAGTAGGATGAGAGGAAATGGCCTCAGTCTGCACAATGGGAAGTTTAGGTTGGACATGAGGAAAAACTTCATGAAAAGGGTCATCAGGCCTTGGAACAGGCTGGGTTTATGTTTAGACTTTGTAATCTTACAGGTTTTTTCCCAACTGAAGCAATTATATGACTATGAATCCATGATCTCTTTAGAACAGTACCTCTGCTCAAGGCTCCCCCCTTCTTTTCATACAAAATGAAAGGGTTTGCACTGTTAAGTAACCTCCTCACCTTGAGGGATCAGCTAACCACAGGGAGCAGCATAGCTGGCAGCAGGGTTTAGTCCCATTGAAAATCATCTCATGCTTCTCAAAACGAAGGAAATGCTAAACGATTATTATCTGCATCTTCCCCTTCCCCCCCTTTCCCCATGAGGAACTGTTGTATTTATGTAGCTAAAACATGTAAAGCTGTTCTCAGTGGAGAACATACAGAAGATGAGACAAGACACTGGAAGACCCCAACAAAACAAATAAGACTGTGCCCTGACCTGTGACCCTGAAAAAAACTGGCTCTAGCTGCAAATCTTTGCGTCTTCAAGAAAGAAAAACATCACCAAGCTGTAATGCATTTGGAAGAAAAGCTTTTGGCTTTCTTGTATTTCAGCTTGGAAAATTTACAGTTTAGGCTCTTATGGGAGTTTTTACATCAAGACAGTAAGAAATCATGTTTTCTTACATTGCAATTTATTTCATTGACTTTGGACGGAAACTGGAATGGCCTGAATGAAAAAAAACCAACCAACCAACCCTTCCCAACAGGCCATGAACATTTCATCATTCAAAAAAGCAGATGAAAAAGAACAAGTCAATCAGATCATTCCTCATTTAAAATGAGCCCAGTAAATGAAAGCAGTATCCTTCAGAGTCAGCGTTGCTGAGTTATCCCTTCCTGAGCTTCCCACCTCTGGAATTTGTGCATCTTAGCCATTTCTATCTCAGTTTTACCTCGCAGCGAAAGGAAAAGTGGGTAAGAGGAACCAGCATCTAATGTAAGAAGTTAGGACAAAAAGCAAAAAGAGGGGGAAACCACTGTGAATTGGAAAAACAAAACCGCAGTGAAGTACAAGAAAATACAGATGGCTGAGCTGCACTGATAACCCTGCCCACCAAAAATCCCTAAATTAATTGCAAGGATCCAGTCCTGCAGTAAGCAAATACTGATGAGGGACTGGGAAAGCACGATGGATGTTGCTCATTTGTTTTGGAGCAGTAAGTATGAAGAATTACTGCTGGCACCATGACCATCAGGAACTTCAGAGCCAATTGTATCTGTAAGGTCAAGATGGGACCTAATCTCCACTACATCACAGCATCAATAAATATCCCTTCTTTACTGACACAAATAAAGAATTATGAAGTGTTTGGATCCAGAAACAACCTCGAGCACATACTACAAACACCAGTGATTCCCAGTGTAATTTCAAAGAGGTCAGATTTGCTGCAGAGAGTGGGATGAAGATAGGGAAGGACAGCAAGGACTAAGAAAATGGTCATTTCATAAGGGTCATCATAGAATTCCTTTAAGCAAATGCTTTGTAATCTTGTTTTCAAAGTGAATTTTACAGACAGTAATTCATACCCCCAAAATTTTTTCCCAGTTTTGCTGCTGAGCAAAACTGACTCATTGACTGATTGTTTTGCTACATTGCTGTATCCATCATCATTTTTAATTGCACTAGTTTCCAAAAACCACTTTTACCCAATCTGCAAGAATATTTGTCCAATGAATTTTACAGAACAGAGATGAATGTTTATTGTCCTAGACGGAAAACAATAAAATATCAGAATACCAACAGCAAAAAATGACAAGATGCCACATCAGGGGCCTTACAAAGTTTGATAGATATGTTTTTCCACAAACAAGGAGTATTCATGGGAAAGTAATTTCACTCTCATAAAACCAATTGTTCTTGCAGATCCAAACTAGACACCCATAGCAAGCAAGTTAAAAATGATGACAATATTCCACTGTGCTCTGCAAGAGAAATACAACTCCACACCCACCACCATGTCTCCCAGCACAACCAACTCCAAAACCCTTCTGCATTTCTATCTTCAAATGATAACATGAACTTCAAAAGCAAAGGCTGTAACAAGTTAGATTATTTTTTCAGGATGAAAATTAGTCTCAAGACAAGTTGCTTACAAAAACAAGACTAGAACATGATGAAACTTTACAGACATCATCTATCCTGATACAGATTTTTGAGCAATCTGTTTTCCTGGTATTCGGTAAACTATCCTTCAGGATACAAAGGTAAATATCTCACAGTTACTGTCTGCATTAAGTTTTCACACAAATGATGTATTTCTGTATAACCAGGAGACCTGAGCTGAAGGATGGCAGCAGACAAGTCACATCCTACATGGGCTGATGCTTATTTCTTCTAATACAGAACTGGTGAAGCAGCAGTATATGAGGACTACTCTCTGAACATCAGTTTTGGCAGCAATGGGTGTAGTTGGATGCAGATGGAATTATTACTTAATGGCTTGTTGGTATTTTTGGGTTCACAGAACTGAACACAAGGGATAGGAAGGGACCATGAAAGATCAACTAGTCCAATCCCCTGCCACAGAAAGATCACCTACACCAAGTCGCACAGGAACATATCCAGGCTGCTTTTAAACGTCTCCACTGCACAGCCCCCCTGGGCAGCACGTTCCAGCGCTCCATCACAATCACTGTGAAGAAGTTCTTTCTCACACTCATATGGAACCTCCTGTGTTCCAGCTTGAACTCACTGCCCCTTGTACTATCACTAGATGACACTGAGAAGACCCTGGCTCCATCCTCCTGACACACACCCTTCAAATACTTATAGAAATTAATGAGGTCACCCCTCAGTCTCCTCCAAGCCACCGAGTCAGGTCCCTTAGCCTTTCCTCATAAGGGAGGTGTTCTACTTCCTTCATCACCTTCGTGGCTCTGTGATAGACTTTCTCCAGCAGTTCTTTGTCCTTCTGGAACTAAGGGGCCCAGAACTCGACATAATACTCCACATGTGGCCTCTCTAGGGCAGAGTAAAGCTGGAAGAAGAACCTCTCTCCATCGGCTAACCACCCCTCTTCTGATCCACCCCAGGATGCTGTTGGCCCTCTTGGACACAAAGGCACATTGATGGCTCCTGGTCATCCTGCTGGCCAACAGGACACCCAGGTCCCTTTCTCCTACACTGCTCTCCAAGAAGTCAGTCCCCAACCTATACAGGTACCTGGGGTTGTTCTTGCCCAGATGCAAGACTCTACACTTGCCCTTCTTATAGTTAATTACATTTCTCCCCACCCAGCTGTCTAGCCTGTCCAGGTCCCACTGAATGGCAGCACAGCCTACTGGAGTGTCAGCCACTCCTCCTAGCTTTGTGTCAACAGCAAACTTGCTGACAGTGCACCTTAATCCTCCATCCAAGTCATTAACAACTAGACTGAACAGGACTGGTCCCAGTACTAGGTCTGTACTCTGTCCCACTGACCACTACTGACTTTTATCCTGGAGCCAGTTCATGACCCTCCTCACTACCCAATCATCTAGACCACACTCCCTCAGATGTTATGTGAGACTGTGTCAAATGTTTTACTGAAGTCAAGACAGATCATATCCACTGCTCTGCCATCATCTATCCCCCTGGTATGCCCTCATAAAAGGCTATCAGGTTAATCAAGCATGTTTTTCCCTTGGTGAAGCCATGCTGACTGTTCATAACCCTCTTGACCTTGCTGTGCCTCTAGACAGCACCAAGGATAAATTGTTCCATCACCTTTCCTGGGATGGAGGTGAGGCTGACCAGTCTATTGTTACTTGGGTCCTCCTTCCTACCCTTTTTGAAGATTGGGATGACATTTGCTATCCTCCAGTCCCCAGGCACCTCTCCTGATACTAATAACTTAGCAAAGATGATAGAGAGTGGCCTAGTAATGACTTCCATCGTCTCCCTTAGCACTCACGGGTGGATCCCATCCAGGTCCATGGATTTATGTACATCTAGTTTGCTCAACTTATCCTTAACCCAGTCCTCCTCAACCAGGACAAACTCCTTGTGCCATGGCTCTGCACTTGGCTCCATCTACTCCTTCTACTTGGGCTTCTGTCCTGCATCTGAGAGGTGCAGGATACAGGGGCCCCTTGATTCTGGCTCTTATTTGGCCGTTGTCCAGACTGCAGAGCCTTGCTCCTGCAGTCTACATCTATTTCAGCCTCTCTAATGCTCCTGAGCCTTTCTACTTCTGGTTGTAGCTTTTCAACCTCCTCCTGCAGGTGTGCTGCTCGGTTAAGCAGATAATCCACCTGCTCACACCGTACACAGCCTTGGAAATATGAGCGACTGTTGCATTCCTTGCAGCCTGTCACCTGCACAGCCTCATCTTGCTGGTGGACCTCTGTGTTCTCACATACATGTACAGTGGTGATGTAGTCTGGTCTTCCTCTGGTGCCGGGGGTTGACACAATGTTTTTTGTTGGGTTTTTTTTGCCCTCCGGCGGCTAGCTGGCCTAGAGAAGGCCAGCTCTGTTGCCACCCTGTGTGGTCTGAGTGCGACTTCCAGTTTCACCACGTTTAAAGATCCCATGACTGCACCCCTACTGTGTTGCTTTTTGGCTTTTCCCTCAAGAGATTCTGACCCCCAATGGCTCCCTCTTACTTCTTCCAGATCCCCTGTTTAAAGCAACCTCCAAATCAGCTAAAAACCTCAATAAATAGTGTTTGGGGATCAGGTACCAGCTCTGTCGCTGCTCTGTTGGTAAGGAGGAGAAAGCAGGGGAAGAACAAGGACTGGAAAGAACAACAAAACACAAAAAGGAAATGTCTGAAGTTACCTAGGAACTGACACTGCACATTCAGACTGGTGAGGCTGGAGATGCTGGAGCCAGAACACATCAATAGTCCACCAGGGAGAACGCTGGCAAACCATAGTGCACAGAAGCAGTTAGAAGAGATGACAAAACTTAGTCTGAAGCTCAGTGCAAATACGTTGCTCTTCTGCAAGCCTGGGCTGTCTTTTAGGCATAGCAAAGGACTCCCTGCCCTCACCCTGAATTTAGATTGCTGATATTAAATTACAGTTAAGTGTAAACTCTTCAAAATACATCACAAAACCATGTGCAGAGAGGATAAGGATGGAGCCTCTGCTATCCAAGTTCCCATACAGGATGAGCATACTAAGCAAAACAGCAATGAACTTTCCTTCAGCTTCTCATGACTAATCATTTTGCGGTCTGCATGTACAGACTTCCACAAAGCAGCAGCTGTTGTCAAGGAGCATATCCTTGCCCAGATTAACTCTAAACAAACTGACCATCTTCACTGGGTATTTGCAAACGCTCTTAATGGAGAAACATGAAAGTCCTTTCTTGACTTCCAGCCTCAGGAGGATTAGACTAGATTTACAGAGGTCCCTTCCACCCTCTACCACCATTCTTTGATTCTTTGACTTGAATGTTCAGTCCAGTCTCAATGGAAATATTAAATCACAGGTCACATGTAATACCTGTAGTTCAAGTAAATAAGTAATTTATTTAACAGAAAGAAAAATGTACAAGAATTTACGAGATCTGAAATCCCTTGTCTATTTTGAGAAAGGGTTTAACCAGAGTAAAAAGGATTTAGCATCTCAGTTGAGGCTGTGGTGACAAACTGCTTCTCCCTGGCTTGTACTATGCAAGACACCTTACACAAGATGTTATATAGCAGTAAAGCAGCAAAAAGTGGAACACCAACATCAACTAAGACTGATACACTTGGAACTCAGACCAAGCTCCAAGCAGTGAAGTAGAATCACTCAATGTAACACGACAAGATCAAAATTCCCACTGATTTTGGCTGAATTGTTCATTCGCAAGCAACTGAACAAGGCCAGATGCTGTCTGAAGACTTGTACCTGCACTTCAATGTTCAAAAGTAACAACACAGGAGAAACTAAAGATCAGATAAATAAACCCCCTGCACTGTTAAATACTCCATTCCCTTACGAGAATGATCACTACACTAGAGATATGACAAATGAACTTTCCACATGAACAACTCCTTCCCACTGCTTTGCTCTGAAATAAGCAAAAAGTTAAGTAAGCATTCTTGATTTACCTTTTTGAGAAACCCATCCAACCAAAACACTCTGCCCCTTCTTTCTGTTGGGTGTGGTTCAGCCAAAAGGGAGACAAACCTCTTCATCTCCAGAGCTGCTGCACATTTTTACTGCTGTTGGGAATTCTTTCAGCTCTCTGATCCATACCACTCTGTCCAAGCAGTCACTTCCCCTTCCCAACCAAGAGGAAGGCTCAATGTAAATGAGAAGCTCATGCCAGCATTCCCATCACAGTTGAAAGCAAAGCCTGGAGACATATGGCCTTAATATATCCTTGTCACATGCTATGAGCCAAATTCTACATCAGAAGGTCATTTTAATGCTAATGCAAATACTGTTTTCTATCTTGAAAAAGTGGAAGGTACAGAAACAGCTCCTGCAGTACAAAACTACTCCCATGGTTGAAATGGAGACAAAGCCCACAATAATGGCTAATAACCATGAACGAAACCCCCAGGTCTCACTGGCAAGACAAACAGCACTGAAAGGAAATGACAGCTGACAAACCTTCTTCAGAAATGAGAACAGAGCCTTAGGGAAATGATAAAAAAGCAGTGGGAGAGAAGTCATGGATGAAGACGCATGGAAAGCCACTCTGAAGTTACTACTGAACATGGATAATCATCAGCCTGAGACATCTTGGTCTTGGGTTAATGATCAATATATTTTTATGCCTGAAAAATGCCCTAAAGACATTCACATCTGAAACTCTACCTATACCTTTCATGTTTGGACATTAAAGAGGAAGAGTGACTGACATTCAGTCTGACCTTCCACAAACAGAAAAATGGAACCGTCCACTAAATTTATTTATATTAAGTATAAAAGCAATTTGGCAAAGCTTGCAAGGTTTGTCACAAATTAGCCTACACTTTAATTTGTAAAACTCTTTTCACCAAGCAAGCTTTTACTGACTTGGATAAACAGAGCTTGAGGCAGCTTCCTCACTGCCTTTACTACCAGAGCCTCTGAAACAAATAAAAGGTAGTTACCCTCATTAATTACTGCACTCTGAACAGCAATGTCTTTGTTTTGGGGTGGTTTTTTTTTTAAAGCT
This sequence comes from Rhinopomastus cyanomelas, assembly GCA_013400115.1. Lineage (NCBI taxonomy): Eukaryota > Metazoa > Chordata > Aves > Bucerotiformes > Rhinopomastidae > Rhinopomastus > Rhinopomastus cyanomelas. The sequence continues at coordinate 91,597 of VXBP01008319.1, read as the reverse complement.
CTTACTGCCATTGTTGGAGATATCCATGATGGAAGAAGACCTCATCTTAAATACTTAAATATTTGGTTTCACCAATTGCTGCTTCTAAAATGGCCTCAGCATCTTTTAATGTAGTATTAAATAAGAAACTGCAGAAACCCTAAATATCTGACTGTGCAATAAATTCCTACAAACACCATTTTTCTTTGATTAAAGAAACACAACCCCCCTCCCCCCCAAAAAATGAAATAATCTTAAACATTCAGAAACAATAAAACCCATAACTTAGAGCTGGGTGGTAGCATATTGTGTTCCACAAAACCAAAGGTCTGCAAATGACCTCTTGGAAAGCCAGAAAAGGAAGAGCTGAGGAGCCTCATCATAGAATCACAGAATTGCTTAGCTTGGAGAAGAGCCTCAAGACCATTTTGACCAACCATTGATCTAACAAGGCCGTCGCTAAGCCATGTCCTTAAGCTCCAGATCTACATGACTTTGAAACATGTCTAGAAGCAGTGATTCAACGCCCTCCCTGGGCAGCCTGTTCCAAGGCCTGATGACCCTTTCTGTGAAGTTTTTCCTCATATCCAACCTAAACTTACCTGTCAGAAATACTCCCATGACTAACACAACCTGAGTTCTGCTGAAAAGCGCAATTTATACCTGACCCAGAGTGAAGCACTTGGCCAGAGCACCCTGCGTCCCTCATTTCCTGCCACTACTTCATGGCATATGCAGCCCCACACTGGCTCAAGAATCCACCCAACTTCCACCAAATCTACAACCTTCACTGATCACCTGACATACTGATAATAGTCCCACAACCAGGACAGACATATATTCTTGCCCTGAGATGGTTCAGAATTATCATCACATTTTACAAGAGAAAAAACGTAAGAACTAGAAGTGAACACAAATGATGCATTAAATTCCCCTCCATTCACACAACCAACCCTCACGTGTTTTGGATTATGAGCTTTTCAGGGCACAGACCCACCACCTTCTTACATTTTATAGGAGTGCTATGCATATCTACAGTGCTACATAAACTATCTGTTCCTTGGAACAACATCCTTGCTTTGTCTGGGAAGGGCCTCGCTGGCCTGGGAGGCATCAACCAGATGTTATGGAACTCAATAGAAAAATTCCACCATCAACGCAAAATGGGCTTTGGATCAAAAGCAAGCAATAGCTTCATGTTATGTATTATTCTCACAGAATAAATTGCAACAATAACCTCTATAGAGGAAGGTCTACAAGGCTCTTCTACACACATTAGTGTGAACAGAAGTGAATATTTAAGATAAACTGGCTCCAAACTGCAGACTGGAAAGTTCTAGAGAGAAAACAATCACATTACTCACTTCTTCCTTGCCAAATTATTAGCAGGTCCCAGTGGTTCTGAAAATTCCATGCAAGACCATGTTAGGTTTCCCCCCTTAGTAGAAAGGGGAATTCTACTATTCTTAGTAGAAGTGGCAATATTTCTACATTTTTACATTTTAGTACAAGAAAGCATGGTACAGTCTTCAGATTTTGTTGAAGTGATCCTACCCCAAAACACTCACATTTATCTGCATGCCATTTTAATTCAAAGGAAGGAGCACTTCATCACTCTGAGCTCCCCAACACGACAGGGCAGAACTATCAGCTTCACTTGCACCTTGCAGCCAAGAACCCAGCCTTATTCTGTAACTCCAGCAGCAACTGCAGAGCACGCGCTTGTTCCTGCTAAAAACCTCAGTGAAATAATGTGCTCTGTCATTTCAGCTGTTAGCACTGAACATTCAAAAGTAAAAGTTTACTGAGAGTCTTCTTGACTGTGGAAACCCAAGAAAGTAATAGCAAAATCTCTTTGGTTGCACCTTTAAGGTTATCAAGTCCAACCTTCAACCCTGCACTGGCAGGTCACCCATAAACCATGCCCCTCAGCACTTGTCTCTTCTCAGTCTGCACGCCTCGACATAAAGGATCACCTTGAACGTTTGCCTTATTACTTTTGTCATCTGTACAAAAACCTTTTGCCTCACACACCCAACAATAACTTCAGCACACGAGAGTGTCAGGAAACAATACATGGCACTGCCAAGGTAAGCTACACCCTCAGTTCTTGTTGTGCTTCCTAATTAAGCTCTTCCCCATTCCACTCAAAATTCTGCCAATAACACACGAGTAAGTATGAATTTTAAGCTTTTTTTAAAAATGTGTTTCCTATAGCTTAAGATTCAAACTACATTTCTGAGAGCATCATGCCACCTTTGTAATAAGTTTCCAATGCCACCAATCACTTTCTTCCTCCCTCCACAACCTGAAACATGAAACCAGTCTTCATTCCCCCTTCAAATCTCTGCCTTATTCATTTCACATGAGAAAATAAAAAGCTTAACTCTGCATAAAGGAAATCGCAGGGACAGAGACTGTGAGTAAGCTATAAGCAACTGTCCAAAGTTTTTATTATTTTTTTCCAAACAAAAGTAAAGCTCTCAAAGAAGATAGTTTCCATCTGGTTTTATTAGTTACACTATCCTGTGTACGTGCTTAAAAAAAACTTCAGCAATCTAAAACCACAGAGCTGATGAGACTGTAGAATAAAGCGTACACTACTAAGGCTTTGCTACAGCAAGTACAACACCCCCCACGGGTTTTCACAAAACCCTACAGAAGTAGCGACATCTCCTCCTCTGTGCACACTACATCTAGAGAGTCAAGCACAAATGCCACGTGCAGAAAAGTAACTCTCATCATTCAAGAGCAACATGATCTGCACACCCCTTTAAAATACTTGGTAAAAAAGTTCTGGCAATCGAATCACAGAACCATTTAGGTCAGAAGAGATCATCAAGTTCGAGTCCAATCATTAATCCAATCGTCCCCAAAGCCACTACAGGATAAATTCTCTTTTCACAGCTAAAAAGAGACCTTTTTTAAAGTAATACTTTAAAGTACAAAGAAAACTCAAAAAACATAGCAAACTACTTGTTTGACAACCAGTCATAAAGGAGTTTAAGGCATTTCAGAACAGTGTGAACTTTCACACTGTCTATAGTGTAGAAAGACAAACCACCTCGTTTCCATCAGCAAATCTTTGAGTTACATTAATAATTTTGCACACTATTCTTGGAATAAAACAACCAACTGAAGCATGTTGCTTTGTACAAACAATTTCTAAGCCATTACCCCGACCACATTTCTCTTTGTAGTTTAGTTGCTGCAGGACTACTTTTTTCCAGTCCATCCATGCCTCCATCTAACCACAGACTTTATTGAATCACTCTATGGTTTGGGCATTTCTCTCTTAAAAGGCCTTTGCATTTCTCAATCAACTATTTATGCTTTAAACAGTATCACAACAAATTTTGTGCCAGGTTTTCAGTAATAGGATCCACAGACATAAAAACTTGTAGACCACCAAACGACACCCTCTGGATGAGCAAACGTAAGCAAAATGTGCTTTCAGAACATTTTTTACCTTTTCAGTTAAAGAAAACCCAAGCAGTTGTGAATGAATGAGAGCAGACACCAAACAACACGTTTCTCATCACATCCTATGCACAGCTGATGATTAATAGAATTAAATAATATATCAAGAAAATTTGATCAATACAGTAGAAACCACATATTAAGGTTAATTAGTGAATCGCATGAATAAGCAACAGGCATAATTTTTCTTCTAGTCAACTGAAGAACTAATTGTCATTTAGAATTGAAGTGTCTTTCTTACCTTCTGAAAAAAATCTTCCCCACTTTTCCCTTTGCCCTCTGCAGCAGCTGTAAAACAGAAGCAAGATCTGGTTACTAAATGCACAGGAGAAAAGATAATACATAACATATAAAAATTACCAATGGGTATATGCTACTACAAAATTTAACTGGGTCATTTTCTTATGCAATAAATGTTTGTTCGGGGTATCGGTCCATTGCTGACAAACTTCTGAAAGTCATTTGTAAGGATGGAATCTTGGCAGATAATCAGATTTGCACACTAGAGCTGTAACATACCAATGCATACTTTAGTTACGAGGCAAATATGGTCACAGACATCTAATGATTTATTCCCACTAATACTTTGCCACATAATTCTACCAAGTGGGAGTCACAAGATTTGCTATACACCAAGACTAAAAACTAGAACCAAACCCACAGTAAGCATTACAGTAAGTCAAACATGGTCAAAACATTTTTCCTCTGTTCTGCTCTTAAATTTTTAAAGTTAATATGGAGCCTCTGCTGTTTGGTTTATTGAAACTGCAAAAGCACCACAAAAATCCAAACTCTTATTAGTGCTGTTAAATACTTTTTTCTCAATCACTTGTGAATAACTACTAAATACACACGGGTTGTAGACAGTGCACAGCCTTCGGGGTACTCCCAGCAGTGACAAAATGGAACATGGTTGCAGAACGCAGCATGGAAGCTTCAAAAAAGCAACACAGGATTCAGTGATTTCAAATGCAATAGGTGGGTTAGGGCCTGGATTGTCTCCTGGGTGTATTTAAACCCGTAACTGCCATCATCTACATTAACTACAATGATACAGCAGTTTGCCTATAGGTTATCAGTACTGCAATCTCAGACCTAAGTCTTAGATCTGATGTTTTTTCAATAATTCTTTTAACTAATTTTAGTTCTCCCCACTCTTCCCACCACACAAGCTACTACTTTTCAAACAAAACCAACACGCAAGTACCAAGTACTAGGAAGTGCTTTCTAGGTACAGCTCTTAAGTTCATGATATTTAACACTAGGGTACACAGAGCAGAGAAAGAGCAATTCCAGGTTTGGCTACTTCACATGTCTGAGAAGGAAATAAAGCCCTTTCACGCAGAACCCTCAAATGCCTGTAAAAGAAGAATAAAATTGGTGCACATTTCACCAGATCAAGGTTGAGGGTGCTTTCCCTTGGGATGGGACACCAAAGCAGGTGTGACGAAGTTTAGGTAAGACATTAGGAAAAACAACTTTACTGAAAGGGCCAACAGGCTGAATTCCATGACGTGTTTCAAAGTTACATAGACCCAGATCTCAGGGACATGGTTTAGCAGTGGCCTTTGGACAGTTGGGTTAATGGGTAGAATCTATCTTCAAGCTCTTTTCCAATGAGACCAGCAAACCACAACTTGCCTCTGACAGCATGCACTTGACAAGTTTTACAAGTTTTCCATTAACTCAGAGACACCTAACAATACATTTTGGGAATTGATTAGTATCACCACACTCCTTCATGTGACACACTGGACCAACATGCTTCTAATTGGAGGGTGTAAGAGATAAACTGGTAACAAGAATATGACAGATGCGAGGCTGAAACTGCAGTTTTGAGGAGACACAGATGCTGTTCCAGCTGCAAATCCACGATTTCCAAACCAAATACAAACAAGAGATGACTTAAATAATAGCCCTGACACTCTGCAGGGCATTTCAGCAGAATGCTGATGAGGCAAATTCCAAGCTTTTTATTGTAGGTTTATTTTTAATCTGAATCATTCTGGTGACCTGATTTATGGCTTGTCCTCACCATGCCACAACAGATGGACTCCAACAACAACAGATAGTATGGAGAAAAGGGAATGACAACATCTTAGGCTGGGTTCTTCATGTAAAAAATCAAGGAAGCAGCATAAGGATTCGTGAAATTGGAGCAAACGGCACATGAGAAACATCTTGAGTTAATCAATTGGAGTTCGAGTTGCTACACCATACTACAGAGATATGGTCTTTCCTTTTCAATGCTGAAGAGCTCTAGATTTGCTTAATGATGATCTCTCATGTCTCACAGTACCTACAAAAAGGCAAGGAAGACTGGTGGGTTTTAGAAGACAAGTTTAGAACCGCAGAATCTCTCTGGTTGAAAGACACCTTTAAAATCACCAAGTCCAACCATTGCTCCAGCATTGCTAGAACACCACTCACCCATGTCCTTCACACCACATCTCTAAGGCTTTTCAACCCCTCCAGACATAGGGACTTCACCACTGCCCTGGGCAGCCTGGGCCAGGTCTTGACAACCATTTTGGAGAAGAAATTGTTCCTCATGACCAACCTAAACCTCCCCATGCTCAGTCTGAGGCCATTTCTTCTTGTCATATTGCTTGCTACTTATAAGAAGATATACCCACCTTTCTGCAGCCTCCTTTCAGATAGTTGTAGAGAGCTAGACAGTCTCCCCTTTGGTTCAGGATAAATCTCCACCCCCGCCCCCCACCCTGCCCTGCTCACTCAGATGCTCCTCAGATCACTTGTGCTCCAGACTCTACAGACTACGTTTACCTCTGAACTAAGGACTATATTTAGGAAAAACCAAGAAAAAAAGTTTACAACACATGTGCAAAATCTTTACTATTCATGTGAAATTATCTTGAAGCCTTTCTTCCTTTCCAAAGCAGAGACACAGTTCTGGCAGATTATATTAATAGTCTTAATAATCTGAAGTAACACTTTAATATGCAACAAAGTCTTCTTCACAAAAAGTAGTAAGTTTCAAATTCTGAAACATCCAGGAGAACAAGGAGAAGTGGTTTCAAGCTAAAAAGAGGGCAGATTTAGGTAAGACCTTGGAAAGAAATTCCTCCCTGTGAGGGTGCCAAGGCCCTGGAACGGTGGCTGCTCCATCCCTGCAAGTGTTCAAGGCCAGACTGAATGCGGCAACCTGGTCTGGTGAGAGTTGTCACTGCCCACGGCAGGGAGTTTGGAACTAAATGATCTCTGAGGTCTCCTTCAACCTGAAGCATTTTATGATTCTTTCTGCCTCATGACTCCATTCCACCCCTTCTGCCAAAGGACCCAGTCCCCAAAGCAGACTGGAGAGAAGCCCCAAACCAAATGTTAACAAATACAGTGCACTGACTTCTGACTGGCAAATGGATTCATTTCTCCCACATCTGCTACTCAGGGAACACTGTTTGCTAAGAAAAGGTATTTATTTTTAAGGTATTGAATACACACTTAACCTTCATAAAAACCAAGATTATTTTTACACAGAACAGTAACACTGGTTTCAGGACTACAGACGAAGAAGCCGTGTAAATGTGCCTAATAAGCATTTTATATTTTAAGCTGCACTCTGTTTATTATAATTTCTTCCATACCCTGAAATATTTCATATTAGGTTTTTACTTTTCAAGATATATTGGATTGCTGAGGTTCCATCCAACACAAATACAAACCAGTTGAAACAGGTGTTAACCATTATGATCCCCCTGAAGTACATTGCCCATCTGCTTCATCCCCCAACCAGAAAAAAGCCCAGTTGCAATTTCTTCTAAGTTTACATGGAAAAAACGAGGTTGAACTTTTTTCATAATTAACATTTGAAGTAAAGTTACAATCCAGGCTGCATTTTACAGGAGCTGAACCCAAGATACGCTGATTAACTCTTGTTTAAATTAATTATTGTAATTTTGTGTTGATCTCTCGTATCAACTTCATGTCTTTTCTGACCTTACGAAACTGTTTCTGAAAACACAACATAATAGGTTTGTGAATTTGCCTGGATGTTGATTAGTACAGAAACTACTTCTATTTGCTTTGGATGATGGGAGGGACATGGGTTAGTGGTGACCCAGCAGTGCTGGGCAAATGACTTGGCCTGATGATCTTGAAGGTCTCTTCCAATTAAAGAGATTCTGTCATTCTGGGACACATCTTCCAGAACATGAAAGCATGTTCTGCTGTTCAGCTTTCACCTATGAGGAAACAAAACCTTTCCCTACATTCAAACACTGTAACAGGAGCTATGACTAGATATTATTTTAATTTCAGGGAAAACAAATCCATTTAGTGGGATTTCAGGAACATGTAGAGCAATATAGCCTAATTATCCTTCACCTCTCTTATGACCAAATGAGAAAGAAACCGCAACACAGATTGTCCTCCTGTTAGTTGTTTTTTTTTTGTGTGCAATAGATAATATGCCAGCTAAGTAGCCAAGGGACTTTTGTTTGGGGTTTTATTTTTTTTAATTAAATGGACAGTTACTTATATTGGAAGCTCGAGCTCTTTCTCAGAGACTAGCATGCTCATAACCACACGCACGCACAAACCTCTAACAAAACCTATTTGCATTGAACCAGAAATCACCGGACAAAAAGACTGTTTTCCTACGCAGAAGGTCAGACACTACCCCAATATATATTCAGAAATCTTGCTTTTATCAAGCCAAAATAAAGATTTCCACCCCAGAGGCCACAGAGTTAAGTTACTGAAAATATGTCTTGAGAAACAAAAGAGCCCACGTTGTTAAAGAAAAAAAACCTCTGACCTTAACTGAATCTGTTGAAATCCAAACAAAACAAATTTTCCATTTTTCTTGTCTTTACAAGGCTGGTCTCGCTTCCAGTTTTCAGCTTCCAAGCTAAGAAGCTAGAGACAGCTCAGCTAAAATGAATGGCTCTGTCATGAAAAACAAGGCCTAAACACACAAGAGATCGGCGTAACAATCTTCTGCACTGTTTTACAACTGCCTTTTCAATAACATGCTCTTCTCACTTTATTTATTATAATGAACTTCAGAAAGTAATCTGTAACAAATCAGCCTGGTTTTTAGAATCTTGAGAGGCTTCATAAACATGACTGAGTTTTCCAAAGCCAATGAATGAAAATCATTTAAACTTTTAAAATTCATACATAAAACAGCTTTAGGTTTTCAAGGAGCTCAGCAGAGACTGGTCAGAGTAAAGCTCTGGAGATTCAGAAGATGGGGATAGGTGAAGGGAGACAAACCCCAAAATACTCAAGAAGTTACAAGCAGAGTCAACAACCAAGAAAACAAGTTAAAAGGTACCTGTCCATAAGCCACAGTGATCAGTTTGTCAAGTCAGGACCTACATCAGGAACTAAAGCGATGCTACAACCCAAATCTGTGAAGTCTCATCCACCACTGGAGATGGATAAAGAAAACAACACAAAGAGAAAGAGAAAGCTTAAACTATTCTTACTCCAACTAACTTTGCATACATTGCCATGAATCAATGCAAGGAAAGAATCCTCTTGTATTTTCTAAGACCATAAATGCATTGACTCTGATCAAGTGTATCTACAGATTTGCTTCTTGTTTCTGTAAGGATGATTCTATGATCTGGTGACTAATAGTATCAAGTGAAAAAAGAAAGAAAAATTAATTGAGTTTGAATCAAGCTACTTGCCCTGTCAATTCTCCCCCCTTCTGTCAATATTTTTAGAGTTGCATAACCATAAAAGTCTACCTAATACATAATAACTCAAGTTTTAGATATACAACAACAGATTTTTCTAATTTTGCAGAACAAATGTCTCTCTGGGGAATAAGCTGTCTGCCAGGTCCCTGCACGGAGAAAAGGCAGCTTATTTATTTATTTTTATGGCCAAGACCAGGCTTGAAAGCAGGCTGAGAAGTTGAGATTCCTCTGGACACCTTTTCTACCTTGCTGGAAAGTAATAAAAAGTAAAGAGAACACCTCCATCCGAAGTTCATAAAAAAAGTTTCACCACCTCTCCAAATAAGACATGACCTCAGGCTTCCTATATCCCTCAGCCAAGCTGCTCTCCAGAAAGATGCAAAGTGGAGTCATGCCCCAACAACTGACACCTCTGCTGAGACATAAGATGAGGTGCTCTAGCTTTTGCTGTTTTGTTCGAGGAGTTAATTACTAGCCCTCCTTCAGAGATGCCTTTCTGTATTTCCATTTTTCAGGAAATTTGGGAACCAGTGGTCAAAACCATAGGCTGCCCAGGAACAATCTTCACATTCTATTAATTTGTTCCAAGTCCTTCATATGCTCAAAACTGACAGGAGCAGTGAGCAGCCAGCCATTAAGTCAGCAACAGAGCTCTCCCACATAAAACATTGTCTAGATAATATCAATTCCTTTGACCCACCATCCAAAAAGAAGACCTTCTAGAGGAGGCAGAGGAAGAAGGTAGCTCTAGTAGGAAAAAAAACCTCACCAATATCCCTCATGATCCATTACTCCCAGCAATGAAAAGCCCTTTATACCAGTAACTGACTTTTCCTGGTAGCCCTGACATAATTAAGAGATTAAAACACTATGGTAGGGTGAAGCCATCCCAGCCAGGCTTTCATCCTGCCTCCTTCTGCTGGCCCCCTACAAGGAGAGGCACTTAGCTCTTGCTGAATTTGGGGTCTGTTGCCCCCTTAGAAGTTACTTAGTGAGAAAAGACCAATCTTTCAAGCTCCAGCAATTTACCCTGCCTCCACCCTGCAGCCTGTCCACCAGAAACACTTAAGAATCATGCAATAGTTTGGGTTGGAAGAGATCTCAAAGACCATCTAGTTTCTAGCCCCTTGCCATGGGCAGGGACACCTCCCACCAGACCAGGTTGCCCAGAGCCCCATTCAACCTGGCCTTGAACACTTCTAAGGACAGAGCAGCCACAACCCTCCTGGGCAGCCTGTTCCAGGGCCTCATCACCCTCACAGGGAGGAAATTTCTTCCTAAAGATCTAACTAAAATCTTTTCATTTGAAACCACTCTCCACTTGCATACCACTAGCTATCCTTGCAAAAGGGACAGGACAGATGACTGAGCTGCCTTGGTGTTGTCACACATCTGGAAACAAGTCAAAGCATTCTTCCTTACGAGTCAGACATGTAAAGTCCAGCATTTTTCTGAGCAGCTCTGCAGTGGGGCTGCCCTCTTAATTCACAAAACAAAACAAAACAACCCTGGAGTTCCTCAGAGGGCAGAGCCTCTCCTTGCTGCCAATGCCCCACGCATCCAATTCTGCCTCTAAGGCAAAGATTCCGTTCAACATAACTGTGTTTACTGGGGGAAAGTCTATCCTAGTATCAGAGGAGCCCCAGGGGCTGACAGGAAGACAAGCGCCAAACACAAAAGCTCTGCTCTCAGCCGACTGATGGCCAGGGATAGTCCTTCTATTTATTTAGCTGTCAACCATGTCTCCGCCCACAAGCGCTTTCCTGTCAGGTATGTGGATGGACACTGCAACTCATTATTAGAGGGGGGGAAGAAGACGGTGAGGCTGCAAAAACACAAACAATTAGAAACAAAAACCCCACAGAACTGGGGAAAAACACAATTTTTTTTCTGATGGCCTTGCTTGTTATGAGTCATTCACAGATGTATTCACAGATGTGTTACAGGAGAGAAGCCAAGATTAAGTCAAAGACAAAGCTTGATACAGGAAACCAGTTTAGGTCTGTCGCAATGCAGGTTACATACCGGGCTACAAGGGGAATAAAAAGCCTTTCCAAAAAGTAGAGAGATGCTGAGTGTATCTGGAATGATCTTGCTGCACAAGACTCTGCAAATACACACAGGCTAGGAAAAAAAACACCTTTTGGAATTAACAAACCTCTTCCTTTTTTTCCCAACCAACCAACCCACCCCCATGCTCTCCAGCTTCCCGGATGCTATTGGAATATTTAGAGAACAAAACACAAACGGTTCCCTGTTTGTGTCCAAAAAATACACTGCTTGTATCTCCGTGTTGGAATAAAAAACTCAACAGCCTTGAAGTTTTTAACGGATGTTATGAGTCCTCCTCTAGGCATTTAAACTTCTGTCCCTGCACATCCACATAGCTGGTGACATCTCCCAGGAAAAAGGCCACACTCTCAGATCCTCACCTCCAGGCTGCTTGGCATCATTCTTCCCTTAACCTGAGCATTTGGGATGCGTGCCTTTTTATTGTGCATCAACCAATCAACATTCAGTACCTGTTGTACTAGTAGAACCGGCATAACGAAAATAAGTTACATTAATTATCAAATACATAAAATACATCAAAGACCGAAAATTCTGTTTTAAATTTACTGTTTCCCTGATTAAGACTCACTCTTCTTGATTCAATACATAATGTTCTGCACTACTGAAGCAGTGATCACTTGGTATTAAATGGTGCTTTGAGGATTTGGTTATTCAGATCCTTTCTGAAACTTTTAAGAATTCTGAATGAGAAAACATATGTCTAAGTTTACCCAAGCCAATTTAGATACTTGTTGGAAAGAATAACTGGGTTACAAAGTAGTATAAAGCAGTAAAAGACAAGGTTTTAAATATTTAATATACTTTTAAAGACACTAGCACAGATTTAAGTAAATGCCTAAATGAACAAGTGTTTAGTTAATTAAAAAACAGAAAATACTGAACCTTGTAGTTAAACACAGAAGGTAAATATCCCATTTTAACATCTAAACCAAGTTAGCAATGAACCGTATCTTAATTCATACTGTGAACAGCTTTAAAGTGAGGAAAAACTGTCCCAGCTTGGCTCATCCTTAGATATCAGCATAACAAGATAATAATTGAACAAAGTCCACTCAAGAGTAAACATAACTAGTTCTACCATTGAAAAACAGAGCAGAATAACTCCCTGTGGAAGTTGCAGAGGAGCTGTCTGAAAAGAGTGGGATAGGATGTCTCTGATGGGTGGAGGCAGAGGAAATGACAAACTTACCCATGCATCACCTTTAGAGCTTTGTACCACCATGTGGATGTACTGTGATGATGTGTACGCTAATTGGTCCTCCCCTTCCCCAGGAACTTCCCAAGCAAAGAAAGCAAACTATGCCTTAGCACAAAACCCATGGAGGTTTTAAGTTTTTTTGTCAAACTCCAGTTTACTCACAACATAGAGGTCTTTCTCCTTGTAAGAAACTACAGGAAATGAAGTAATTGTTTAGGTAAGAAGATCAAAGCACGACACAAGTCTAGACCCTTCTGAGAAAAGGTGAAAATGTTTTATTTTCACAGCTGGTTGTATGTCCACATTTTCAACATTTTCATCTCTTTTTTTCCTTACAAACAACTTTCATATTAACAAAGCCAACAACAAGCTATACACAGCTGCCAAATCATTAAGTGACTCAGTTTATGCAAATTCTTATAAATAAAAACAGAGTGAGGAAAGTCATGTTGTATAATTACGATTTCCAGACAGAATTTAGAGGGAGATAAAAGCCTGCAAAGGTTTCCAGTGGTAGAATTCAGCAAATCACACCATGTTAGAAGTCATGGGCCATGTTAGCTGTTAAATGTACTTTTCAGCTTTTGCTTTAGTGTTGTAGATCGTTTATAGAGGAGCAAAAGCATTCTGATACTACAGAGTTAGGCAAAAATTAAAATTATTACATTCGTTTCATATTCTAAATTACTCTAATTTGGGAAAAATAAATTGTACCTTCACTAAAGCAATGTTACAGATACAAACAGTTCTGGACTGAGACACAGTAGGTGAATATACCCACCTCCAAAATTGCTCTTAATTGGCAGGAGGATAAAAGCTTCTTCTAGACAAAAAGAAGCGCCACAAAAAATCCTGCACTTAAAGAGTGTCTTTTCCAAAAGTCATAAAAACACGTTTTTCAAAGTCATAAAATCACTTAGGTTAGAAAAGACCTTCAAGATCATCAAGTCCAACCATTAGCCCAACTTTCCCAAGGCCACTGCTAAACCATATCTCTAAGCTCCAGACCTATATAACTTTGAAACATATCCAGGGTAGTAACTAAACCACCCCCTCCCCAGGCAGCCTGCTGTAAGGCCTGACCCTTTTCCATGAAGTTGTTTTTCCTCATGTCCAGCCTAAACCTCCCCTGGAGCAACTTGAGGTAGTTTCCTTTTGTGCCATTACCCCCACCTCTCTACAACCTCCTTTCCTGTAGCTGTAGACAGCAATAAGGTCTCCCCTAAGTCTCTTTCAAACTAACTAGCCCCAGTTGCCTCGGATGCTCCTCACAAGGTTTGCTCTCCAGACCCTTTGGCAGCTTTGCTGCCCTTCTCTGGGCCCACTTGATCCCATCAGGGTCTTCCTTGTATTGAGGTGCCCAAAACATCTCCGTACTCAGGGTATGGCCTCACACAATGGTTAAAATACCCCAAAAATTGTATTCAGCAGAAGGTACAACGATACATATTTAATAGCATTAGGCTTTTAGAGACCAGTCCTTCAGAAAGGTCTTAATTTCAGCTACAAGCAGCTTCTCATGGAGACTTCTCCCAAATTTAGGCTGATCTCAAGACAACAAAAACTAGTCACAAAAGCAGCAACTGAACAAATAAAAACAAATTGGCAAATACTAATTTGTATTTTTAGGGAAGTGAAGCCATTTCTAAAACCCTTGTTCACAGGAAATATACAACTCAGTGAAATGCTCTAAAACTCCTACTTACACAACGTTGTGGTGCAGTGCATGAAGTGCTTAAGTTAAATTAATTACAAGTAGACAAGAATACATTGTTTTGGGGTTAGACAATTCTGAGCTATGCAACTCATTTGTCTAGTAAGCCCGAGTATTTCTGAAATTAAGACTCAAGAAAAGTCCTGCTTGGAAAAGGTTTTTTAAAAACCCTGCTTGGAAGATGGCTTTGTTTCTTTTTAAGTTCATGCAAAATAAACTGGGTAGAAACTTGTAAACTTAAAGGATATAAAATGTCAAGTGTAGGGAAGTGAAAAATTAAAACAAAGAATGTGCAATTTCTGCCAGAATCTAGAAAAACAAACGATAAAGTGTGGGGAAAAAAATATTTTGCCTAGTTCTGCCTCCAGTTCCTGCGTGGGAGCTTGAGCTCAAGAAAACAGTATTTTTGCAAACAAAATTCAGCATGAAGTATCGAGACATTAGTGCAGCTGATTTAACATAATGCCAATTTCAGGAATTTTATTTTCTTTGTACCATTTCTGCTCAGTATTACTCAACTCCAATCCTTTCAGTAAGAATCCACATGAATATTTTTTTTCTTCTGCGTTATGTCAAGTATCTACTCTTTTTTCCCCCCAGTGTTTATACAGTAAGAGTAACTTGTGAGCAAGAGAAATTAATCAAAACCTGATCTGCAGCAGTTTAATATGTCATAATGTACATTTATAAATGAGCACTAATGTGGCTTAGTAATTAGAATTGTCATTCGAGTGTCACTGCATAATAAATGGTAAGACTTAAAAATCTGCTCTAATTTGGAAGATCTATAAGAAACACAATGGCAAATACAAAAATCACAATCAATTCTGAATTATCAGTGAATGCACAATGATGTTATCACCCATTGGAGTAAAACACTATGGGTTAAATGTTGTGCAACGACTCCCAACACGCTGTACTTGCAAAATACTCAGCCTTTATCATCATTGCACATGTGTTTCAAGCCTCCATAAAGCTTCTGCCAAAAGACTCATTTTCTAAGCAAAGCTGGAAATCTCATTAATTTGGGAAGAGTGGCAGAGAACCAATGAGAAAAATCAAAACTACCTCAAAACTATTATTTGCCGCTTACTTGCTTTTTTAGAGCGGTCCTAATTAACTGGAACGATTTATGTACACACCTAGGCATAACTGTTGAAGCTGAGCTGACACAGAAGACATACTACAAAACCTTTATTTTTCTAAGATTCATTTTGTAATCAGGGAGCATAACATTTTCTGGGCTTTACGACCAAATAAAATCTGAACCACAGCCAGTTGTTGAACTGAAACCGTTAACAATTATTCAAGAACAGGTACAGATGAGATTGCTGAGGCAGCAGATCACATTAACCACAGACAAAGACACTTATTTAACAGGTACATGAAGTTATTTTAACGTAGGGAGCTGAAAGCAGTAACTTTGTGTCTCATTTGGCTGAGCTTTGAGGTTTTTATCCGCAAGTGTTTTTAGAAGTAGCAAACAGCCATAATCAGGGAATAGTAACAGAGATTGTTCTTGAGAGTAATTCTAACTAGGAATGAGAAATAATACAGGAAAAGGGCTTCTTTTTTCACAGACCTACTTTTGTTGCAGGGAAGAAATTTACAATGTTTCATTGATAAGATGTAAAACACAAGTGAGCATAAGCATATAAATTATTTTCACTTAAATACATTCTCTTTAATCTACAATAAGCATATCTGGAGTTGATATGTGAGAAAACCAGGACTCTGTAGGAATGTGTAATTTCTAATTCAACAAGGGGTTTGTTTCAAATAGGCACAAGGGTCTCTGAACCACAAACCTTCCTGACGAAAAGAGTACACTGGAGAGCAGGATAAAGGAGCTCTGAGCCAGCATTCCCAGTCACAAGCACATACTAGGGTGAGGTTCATATCTGACTGTCTCCCCTAATCAGTCAGCAATTGATTTTAAAGCAATAAATTAAAGCAACAATGCTTTTCTCTGGTTCCTAATCAGATCATATTACTAAATACTGGGGAAAAAATTGCTTTTAAAGTTTTCATTCTTCGATGTTTGTACGAAGAAATACAAAGAAATGATAAAACACAAGTATCAGAAGTACAAAAACTCCTGCTACTATAAGAGTAATGTAGGGTTACCTAAATAGTAGACACACTGCAGCTCACTTCCTGATTTCATGAAGCCATAAGTTTTTTCCTATCACTGAATTTAGTGCATCAAGTATCACAATAACAGAAAAAAAAAGAAATTTCAAGTCCTTCATTGCCTCCTCAAGACTTCATCAAGTGTTCATAAAGTAAGTCTTTCATATGTTGTGCAAGATTTACTCTTCTGGAAAATTCTGCAAATTTTACTCTCACGGGAAAAAAAACTCCAACCAAACAACAAAAAGCAGGAATATGCCACCAGCTAGAAATGGAAAATTTCAAAAGATTTTTACCTAAAATTGGCAACCCTACAATTATTTCTTGTTTCTTTACGACAGGCAGGAGAGGGTCGCTCAGACAACTTCTTAAGGACCAGAACATCTAAACAAGTAATTACAGTCCTTGGTCTTCACCACCCAAAGATACAGAAATGCTCTGCGGCAAAAAATAAGTTATCCACAAGAGATTCCTAACATTCCTCTTCCATGACAATAATATAGACTCCAAGATGTGAACATCTTGGCAAGGCAAACTATAGCTTCGCTCTGAGCGAAGCTAACAAGAAAAGCACATTCTTCATGCAGTTAAAAGGGATTAACTCTAAGCAGAAAGGGAAAAAAGGAAAAAAAAAATAAATAAAAAAATCAAGGACTTGCTGCTCTAGTTCTCCAGCCCAGTTCCCCAGCTGGATGTTTTAAATGTTCCCGTTTCATGAGTCTTTAAGCTAACTATCTCAAGAGCTGTCTTGCCAATGTATCCCACTGGAAACTTCCACTTGCAGACATGAGGTATTCGCATAAGAACCGGCTCCTGAAATCTTAAGGGAGCCCTCATTCACAGGAATCTTAGATCACATAAGCATTGAGAGAGGAGAAGGCCAAGTTATCACAGAAAGAATTCAAGCAGGGGAGCAGATGCTCAGCAATCCTGTCACACTTCAAAATGGGCAGTTGAAGGTTAGGAAAACCTTCCTCAGCATGAAAGCTCTGCTCAGAATGAAGCTCCCAACTGCACGATGCCTACTGCGCAGAAATGGCAAAGGCAGCCCTACCACACATGACAAGCATCAAGGAAAGCCTCCTACTATTGACTTTATTTAACTGGGTCTTCCTAGAGTTGCAAATAATCCCTAGGAATTTTCCTAGTCTTTCAGTTTGCAGAGACTCCAAGTGTTTTTACAAGCCTGGTTTTGCAGTTGAGAAGAAGCCACTTAACTCCACGTACTCAAAGAAATGCAAAGCCAAGTTTCAGAATGCTGCCTCCTGCTACTGAAATCCAGGTGTCCCGACACAAAAAGCTATAAACCACACACAGACATCATTTATTTGGCCATATTCTAAAGACAATTCTTATACCACCTCTATAAACCTCTCCAGTTTATCTATGGAGACTAGCAGATTGTTCTGCAAAGAGAAGCATGTACAGTTCATAAATCATTCATTTTCCATAGACACAACAGAGCTCTACAAGTTTGTCAGAGAGAATGGAACATTTCCACAGCCAAAATAAAAGTTAAAAAACCTCAAGATTCTGAAAGTCTCCACAAACCTCAATCGTGTACAATAAAATAAAACCAGAAAGAAGAGGCAAAGCTGTGTATGGTCAACTCCACTTCTAAAGTTTACAAGCCATTATTATTAAGAGTGCCCAAAAAAAAAGCAACATTTCCTGTTTGCATTTTTTCCCTTTTATTTAGATTTTGGTTCAATTCTGGTTTCCTGTTACAGCTCAGCTGGATTTAACCATAAAACACTTTTCAGTTCTGCAAGTTACTACCTTGAAACTGTGAGGCAGCTTAGCTGCTATGAGACCACAACCCTTAGCAGAACCAATCTGCAGAAACTGATATAAATATATTCTGTAACATCTGGAAAAACACCACATTTAAGGTGTCAGAAGAAACATTTTGCTTCAGGGAAGAAAAATGAATTGGCTACTGTTTTCTGAGTTGTCACAGCAATGTGTTTGCCAGCATGATCCACTTAATAACAGAAAGGTTTCTTCAGAGAAGAAGACTATTCTTACATTGCAAACCTCTGCATCTCTTCTTCTGTCCTCAAAATCATTGGAACATCACCCCTCTAAATTCAAGCCAGCACAATATTAACACCTTAACAAAATGAACACTCAAAAGCTGTAATTTTAAAATCCCCCGCATTATCTAAAACATGACAACATTATTTTATGGTTGTGTTGCTATCTTTAGAGTAGAAAGATGCAGATCACTGACAGCTGATCCATAATCAGTAGCTCTACATCATGGTCCTCTGTTTTAAATCTTAAATATAGAGGTCAGTGTGCACTGAGGCACCTTAATTTGCTTTAATACTCGTAAAGCACTGGAGTCGCCATCCCTGGAGGTATTTAAACAACAAGTGGACCTGATGCTTAGGCAAATGGTCCAGTGGTGACCTGGAAGTACTGGGTCAAAGGTTGAACTTGATGATCTTAAAGATCTCTTCCAACAAAAGGTTCTGTGATTCTGTGAACAGAACACGCACCAGTCCCAACTATCTTACCACTGCCTCCACTACAGTAGAGCAAATCTGACTGGATGGAAAAATCTCTCTTCTGACATACGTGCTAGATTTCCCTACACAGCACACCACATAATAAGACAACAAGCCTGCGTAGGTATGGAGGAAAGTATTTACACCAAAGCTTGCTTACATTTTTGTGCATCAACCAAAGCTCTGCTCCCTCTGAAAGGGCAAGTTGAGAGAGCTGAATGTTCATCCCAGCTCCGCACACCTGCCCCTGGATTGCTCCAAGTCTCTGAACCAGCTCCAGAAATGCTAACTGTGCTGCAGTTGATCTCTGTTCATCACTCCGAGGCAAAAAAGAGCTACTGAGTGGCTGCTACTCCTCTCAGACAACAGTATGAACAGACAGAGTGGAAGAAAAGCTGAATAGAAGCGCTGAGAGCAGCTCCCCTCAGAACAGCAGTTGCAGCCAACATACAGGGAGACTCTTCCTGGGCTTATCCATAGCTACCAGACTTCCGCAATCCTCTGTCACATTTCCAGTTGCCTCTTGCGTCCCAGCATTTTCCACTTCAAAAGTTTCATCTATCTGAAGAAATCAGGCCTTCACACTCCTCTCCTGAAGGTCTGGTCAGAGTCAACATCAGAGACCCACCCAATTGAAAGATTCTTGTAAACAGGCATTTGATATCCCATTTGATATCCCCACATTAAGTATTTTACAGTTTAGTTGGTTCCAAATCTGTTCTCAAAACCTGATTAACGTCATGCAACTCTCTATAAATACAGAATAGAGACTTCCAATGAGACACATTGATATGTACTTTAAAAAGTTCGATTCAGATACACTGATCTGCAACTTAACTTTGCAGCTTTGGGCTGGTAAATGATCCTAATCCATACTTCACACAGGACAAAATACTCTTCTAGCACTCACTTCTCCTAAACATTTACAAGAACATAGAATATAAAGTTTTCTAAATATTTAAATATAAACAACAATTTACAATAAGCCAGTGCTATGTTGTTGGGTTTTTTTACCCCCCCGCCACCGCTTAAATGATTCCGTGTGTTTCCAACACTGGAATGACTTTTCAGTTTCTGCCAAATCTCTGAGCAGTCTAAAGATGCCACTGAAGGCCACTTAGAGACCTGACTGCTGCTAAGCAACCCCAAAAACATCTTTCCATGTTCAGTTGTTTAGCACATTAGAAGTATTTCACACACATTGAGAAGCTGTGCAGTCGGGACTCTGATGACAGAAACGTCTTCCACACAGAGAGGGAGAAAAGAAAATTCCGAAGGATATGTTCGCGCTTCAAAAACGAATTGCTTATAAAGGACTAAAGACTCGATCAAATTTATTCACTGCTTCTGCCCATGGAATAATTAGGAAAAGATTCTCTCTTGGCCGCTGTTTTACACAAACTCCAGAAGTACATAGAAGTACATTTACTGAGAGAAAACCAGCACTTAGGTTTGTTTTAGTAGACAAAAAAAACCCCCCGATTCTTTTCCACTATATGTAACAGTGTTTTTAAAAAAATCTATTCCATACCCAGACTCCTTAAATCACCTGCTCTAACTGCACATAAACAAAGGTCATTTACTGCAATTTAACATTCCACTGTTCTGCAGCACTTCTCACCCACAGATGCACTTACAAAAAAGCAGTTATATGCTCTTTGAAGTAACTCCTGATGAAATTAAGTATTCCCCTATCACGATATGGACACCATGCAGATCTACTATTTTAATGACACACACACACACTTAAATAGCATTTAAATATGCGTATCATGCACAGATACTATTTTAAACACATGTTTTTATCATCAAGCCATTCACCTTTTCCACTGTGGCTTTTGTAGCCCAGTGTAAACTTCTGCACAGGAATTACCTTTTATAATTGGTTGAATTATACAGCAAACAGTCCAGCAAATCTCAGCCTATATCCCCTCAAGCAAATCAATTCTTTTCCTGTAAAGGTCACAGGGAATATCTTCAGGAAACATCCATCTGCACAAGCTTTCTTGAAATATAAAAATGCTTTACTGCATCACTTAATTTACCTAATATTTTGATTGGAATTAAGGATTTCATTTTTTGCATTTCTCAAGATGGTTGGACTTGAGTTACTGACCTTGTATATGCAACCCAAAATTTATTGCAGGCCTAGCCCAAGCTGAAAAGAGCCAATAAAAACAGAGATAATCAAAGCCCTCCATTCACAGAGTTATGGGCAACAGGGAGAAAAACGGGTAATTTAAAGGTCAGTTGAAACCACTAACCCAGAGGCACAAAACAGGACTCCAAAAACCAAGAGAAAAAAAAAGTGTCATCACCTGTAAGAGCCTAACACTCATTTTCAGACATATACTAAAAACCTTTCAGTTTAACTTCATTATAAAGATGCTGCAATTCCTCAAGTAAATAAAACCCAATTCCTTTCCAAGATTGAAGTTTTGATCGGATGAGGCCTGTGATCTTACATGGCTTTATTGTTCTACCTTGCTCAATAAACCTTGCTTTTAAAGATATTTCAGTGAGAACTTACACAACCCTATGACTTTTTAAATCTATATTCTAATTAACTTACTTTACTTAAATAGATTTGATTACGTTCTCATTTTTACTTTTCTTGGCATTTGTTTTGATTTACAATTTTTGCTTTCAGTAGCTCTGTAATCCTCCAGCATCTCAAGCAAAGTCCTCTTGTGGCACTGTAATTCAAACCTCTCTTTAAAAAAAGCTGAGAAGACCTAAAAAATATTTTTTCAAATCAAAACCAGAAAATCCTTTCAATAGAACAAGGAGGGGAATAGAGTACCCATAATGGATGCAAGCTTGAACACGGAAGGTTTCACCTCAATATGAGGAAAAACTTTTTACAGGAAGTGTTGTTAAATATTGGAAGGGGTTGCCTAGGGAGGTTGTGGAATCCGCTTCTCTGGAGATGTTTCAGACTCGTCTTGATGTGTTCCGTGTCGTTTGACTTAGGCTTTTAGGCAGTTATGCTTTTTAATAATTTGTAGCCTGCTTGAGCAGGAGGGTTGGACTCTGTGGCCTTTGAAGGCCCCTTCCAACCCTAATAAACTGTGTAAACGCCACTGTATTACAAATAAATTCCTCAATATCTGTATTCTGCAAGCCTCACAATAACCAGACAAGCATAAAGATTCTCCTTATTTTTCCTCAAAACCAGCCCTTCCAGACCTGACTCACATCACATAGTTTTAGTGGAAAATAGAAGAGGGATTCCTCAAGACCTGGCCCTCGCCAAGGTTTAGCAAATGGAAAAGGGATGGCTCATGCTTCACTTACATCTACACATGTTCCCAACAGGCAGGAAGCCAAGAGAGTAGGAGTGGGGAGTTAACTATTTTCTTAAATAGTTGAGAAAAGATTTCTCCTTGTTCACACCAGGGGTATAACATTTAGCTACACACAAGAAGTTCACTTCTTGGGTGCTAAATAAGCCTTCAGAAATCTTCAGCTGATGGCAGACTGTGTGTTTGCCCCATCAAGCTGCCTCCTAAGCAAACCACAACATCCTTAGCCAGTAATAAAATGAGTCAAAAATCTGATCTTTAAATTTCCAGGGGATATCAGCCTTAAAAAAAACCAAACCCAAACTAACTTAGCATTAAAACAGCTGCTTTATTCTACAGCATTTACACAACTGCTGATCTCGAGATGCCAAATTTAAAAGACAGCGGCTGGCAGCTGGCCACCGGAGGGTTGTCAGAACAACTGGAAATCTTATGCCTTAAGTCAACTTCTAATATTGTCTGTCCTGCTCATCACAAACAACATGTTTATAAACATTGCTTTAAAAACCCTCCACTCTTGAAAGAAAATAAATGTTATGAACAAGTTATCTCCTGATGGTGCAAGGACAGGGTTACCAGAAGGGCACATCGAGCAATGAGCTCTCCGGGAGTTTACCCCAACTGGATCCGAGCAATAGAGGTAACACAACTGTACTCCAGCCTAAGCTGCACTGGGAAGAGCCCCTGTCATAACTGGCTAAGACCATAAAGTTGAAAAGCACATCTTGAAGTCCATGAACCACCCCACTAGCATCACCACATACACTTCAACCTACAGTTGAGCAGTCAGCTCCCACTGTTTGGCCACAACCTCCAGGAGGTTCACTTGATTGCTGTAAGTGAACTCTGATACCTCAAACGAACCTCAAGCAGTTCAGAAGCACACACAAACTTACCATGGATAAATACAGCTTTGCACAATTATGATTTCAGAAGTTTCTTGAATGCAGCAGAGCAGCAGTACTCGATGCTCTGCCATAGGAGACCAGTGTCCCAGACTACCTGGCCAGATACCTGATCCACTTCCCACCAGGGACCCTCCAGACAGGCCAAAATACTCTCGGCAAGACCTGTAATCTGCAGCCAAACACTGCACTCGGTATGTAAATATTCAGTAGCCTCAACATACAGGGCAGACTATATAAAACATTCCCTAAAACCTGGGTATGAAAGGGAAGATGTCTGCTGTCTCAACTTCTTGATCATCACTGTTTCTTGTTAAAACCACAGCTCCCAGCAGAGGCCAGTGGTCAGCAACAGGCCTGCAAAACTGCATCACACATGCCACAAAATATTTGTAAGATACATAAAATGGCAAACAATGACTAGCAAGGTGATGATTAGCCTGTATTTAGGAGGCACTGTAAATTATAAGTAAGCATGTAAAGAACAGCAGTAACCACACTGAAAGAATAAATATAAATTTCTGGAAGCATGAGTAATCTCCTATCCATTCATGGGAATCCTGGCTTGAAAATTAAAAGGCAACTTCAATCCCTTCTGACTGCTCTGTCAAGTATTTTAAGTTTCACTCACCTGTCCCACAATAATCAATAAACCATCAAAAAATCAAGCATAAGAAATCTTAAATTTGAATCTTTATTCAATATATAACACTAACAAATACAAATCCTATATTGGAGGTTAATTCAGTATTTAATAATTTCAAATTTAAAATTAACAATAGGCTTTGTAAGTGGGAACCCTTTTTTGAGAGTAAAGGAATCAAAAAGACATCAGTGACCTCACTTCAGCACTCACAGCAAAACTCACAAGTTTCCAGATTTTATGGATTTCTTCTTTTCTCCGAAAAGGACAAAATGTCAGCGCTGACACCCCAGTAGACTGTGTTGCCCCATTCAGCAAGACCTGGACAGGCTAGAGAGCTGGGCAGACAGAAACTCAATGAACTATAACAAAGCTAAGTGTAGAGTCTTACATCTGGGCAGACACAACCCCAGGTACCAGTATAAGCTGGGGAATGACCTGTTGGAGAGCAGTGTAAGACAAAGAGACCTGGGGTCGATGACCATGAACCAGCAGTGTGCTCTTGTGGCAAAGAGGGCCAACAGCATCGTGGGGTAAATCAGAAGAGGGGTGGTTAGCAGATGAAGAGAGGTTCTTCACCTCTACTCTGCCCTGGTGAGATGACATCTGGAGTATTGTATCCAGTTCTGGGCCCTTCAGTTCAAGAGGGATGTGGGGCTGCTGGAGGAAGTCCAGCGTGGAACAACAAGGATGAAGAAAGAAGTGGAGCATCTCCCTTATGAGGAGAGGCTGAGGGAGCAGAGTCTCTTTAGTGTGGAGAAGAGGAGACTGAGGGGTGACTTCATTAATGTCTATAAATATGTGAGGGGTGGGTGTCAGGAGGATGGAGCCAGGCTCTTCTCAATGGCATCTAGTGATAGGACAAGGGGCAATGGAACATAAGAGGTTCCATATGAATGTGAGAAGGAACTTCTTCACAGTGAGGCTGACAGAGCACTGAAACAGGCTGCCCAGGGGGGTTCTGAGGGCTGCAGTCTCCTCCTCTGGAGACATTTAAAACCCGCCTGGATATGTTCATGTGATCCTGCTGTGCTAGGGGGATTGGACTTCGAGGTCCCTCCAATCCTTTATGATTCTATGACTCTCTGACATTTTACCTCTTGACTTCTCATTGGTGACAACCAAGATGACTCTGGACACATCTGCTCTTAACCCATAACACATGGGATCAAAATTAATAAGGTCTTCCCTGTGCCTTACCTTCTCTAGATTAAAGCTAAGCAGTCCCAGATGTCTCAGCTTCTCTTCCTACGTCAAATGCTCCAGGCTTCTATAACTCTGTGGCCCTTCGCTGAACTTGTTCCAGCACATCCAGGTCTCTCATACTGGAGAAGCTAGGTCTGGACACAGCACGCCTGATGTGTCTCGTAAGAGCTGAGCAGCAAGCGTCACCAACCAACTTGCTGGATGCTCTTCCTTCTGCAGCCCGCACTGCTGTGTGGCTTCTTTGTCACAAGGCCACACTGCAGGCTCACTCATGACTTCAAGGTCAGGCCTGACTGGGCTCTGTGCAATCTGTTCCAGCTAGAGATGTCCTTGCTGGTTGCAAAAGGAGGCTGGACTAGATGACCACTCTCTCACATAAAACACCTCCTCCTCAACAGGGCAAACTGTCCATCCTAAAGAGCCAGTAATGAGTCACTGAAGGGCTGCAGCCCCAAGAACTGTCCCACCACACTTCTTCAACCTCAGCCAGACCACAGGTCTGGTAATGCATGCTGACCACCAGTCCCATCAGTCTGATACCCATGCTGCCTGGATTAGCATTAGGCACATCAGGGAGGTTCCTACTCACACAGATTTCGCAGAGAAGGGAGAAAAGCTACTCCCAAAACTGTGTTGTAGGGATGTGTCTCCTCGATATCTGTGCTCTGCCTTCTACTGCACATCTCCCTCTTTTTGTACAGGTACCATGAGTTTTTCCCAGTTCCACAGATACAAGCAAATCTGTTGAACACCCAAATTCAGAGGCGCTGTTCTACAGAGATCACAGATGCACAGAAACATTCAGGTTGGAAAAGGCCTTCGAGATCAGAGTCCAACCATTACCCCAACTGTCCTAAGCTCACCAATAAACCATGTCCCTAAGCTCTAAATCTACATGACTTTTAAACACATCCAGGGATGGCAATTAAAACACCCTCCTAATTTCTTTAGCAGGAAGCTACTGTTGTTAAATTATGTATTCATACTCCAGTGAAGAGGGTATCACTGTAGGCATTTTTACATAGATCAGCTATAAAAGTCACCAGAACATGAAGAGTTACATTGCTCCACGCAACACAGTCACAGTGATGCGACCCAGAGGCAGGAAAGTCAGAAAGCAGTGAAGAGACATTACAGACAAGTTGCTTAAGGGAAATTATTTGTAAGACTACCACTGGTTAACAGAAAATATTTTTAAAAAAATCCTTCCAAAATGAGGATGGATGGGGCTCTGGACAACTTGGTCTAGTGAGAGGTGGGCCTGCACACGGCAAGGGGATTGGAACTACATGAATCTGAGGTCCCTTCCACCTTGAATCATTCTATGTTTCTACGAGTAAAATACTTATGCCTTTGGCTACAAATAGCACACACCACTAATAAGCTATTTGGACCCCAACTCACATGTAGTCCTATGAGCTTTCACGCTCCAGGTTCATGAAAGTCACTACCAAACCTTCAAAGTAAGGGATATAACTACAAAAAAAAGCTCCTAATTCTTCAGCGCAGGACTCTGACCTTACAGGAAACCAGCACATTTCATTGTTTGACAGGCACCAAGCCAAGAACCTGAAATAAGGATTCAAAATAGGACATATTTTCCAATGGAGGTAAAAATTACAATATAACCAAGAGGAATGTGCAAGCCAGCAATCCTTAACTTGGCAGCCCGTGCCAAACCACGATAGTCCGTTGTACTACTTAAAAAACACTGAAACTTGAGAAAGTGGTATTATTACAATTGTTAGCAACGGAATGCAAGAACATTTTTTAAGTTACAAGTCTCACAAACCCACTCCATGTATTTATTTCTTTGTGGAAATAAGACTATTCAGCACTTTAGGGATTTGAAAGCCTGACAAAACTTGAATTTGGCTGCTTTCTCAGCTACATGCAAGTTAAGCACCAAATGTAAATGCTATTAGAGAGGTTCCAGTTTCCCCACAACTATGTCTTTGCCCAGGTTATGCTGATACACTGCAAAGAACAAAATGAAAAACAAAAGACACCAACAGAATCTCACCATTTAGCAGAAAAGAAAAACAACTTCCTCTAGGAAAATGAAGTGTGTTTAAGAGCTACTAAAAAGAATTACAGTAAGATATTTCAAGTAAGAGAAGATAAGCTTCAAATATCAAAGCTGCAACATGGGCACAGGGAGCTTTAAACAGGAGTGTAAATCAGCACCCCGAGTATTTTTAATTTTAGTTGCAGCTTCAAAAACCTATTAATGTCTTTACAGTGCAGCCTTTAATAAAACTATTGTTTGTGGCAAAGCCTCAGCAGAAGTTCCAGCTTCCACCTTCTTCAGTTCATTCAAATTCAAATCCAAACGTTTTCCTTCCTCCCCCCAAACTTTGCTTGTCACTCCATATAACTGAACAGAATTAATAGAGAATAATTAAAAGTACCTGTCCCACCCAGGTATGCACTGGGTGGGGAAAACTCCCTTGTTTAAATACAGGAAGTTTCACCTGATGGATCAGCAAACAAAATAAATTGGTTATCTTCCAAGCATCAGAACTTGGCATGGCACAGAACTAAGCAACGGCCTCAAGGGGACCTTCAGGCAAAGGAATTAATTGGTTTTCAGTAGATTTACAGTAAGCAAATTGCATTTACTAGATTGGGTTGTGCACAAAAAGCTCTCAAATATTTGTGGCATTTTACCAAGACCTTTTGGTGAAAGATTATTTGTGAAGCATGTTTCTAACTCCCCACAACAGGCAATGAACTGATATTTCTGTCTTCTCCAACCTAAATGATTCTACGGTTTCCCAAGATTCCCACCAAGTATTGACACAACCTGCTCTGTAAGATGTGCTCAAGAGCAACCAGGGTGCTTGCAGTGCTGAGTACAATTCAGAATTTTCTAAGCAGGTAAGTCTGAGCTTTTATCCATGTATTCATCAACAGTCAGGTGAACACTTGACTCCATTTCTTTTTCAGGAGAAAGAAAAAAAAAGCAACAAAACCAACTGATAAAGTTTCAGACCTCACAATTAAAATTACCCCGAGTCACCACACTGACAGATTAGGAGTTAAAAAACCACAAACCCATAAAGCCCCAAAATACCTATTAAAGAACATGCCATAAATTACTATTCAAATGTAAGACTGATGTTAACACTTTGTAGCCAAAAGAAAGATAGCATACAAAACCAAAAAAAAAAAGGATTTTAATGTTTGGGGGGGTTTTGTGTTTGTTTATTTAAGGTTCATGGCCAAGGTGTCTCCATGTATTAACTGCTGTGACAATTACCTGTTTATTTACATTGCTGAAAAAGTGCAGAGTTTGGCATTTTTGTAATAAGACTCAGCTGCTATGGTAACCAGCACCCAAACACCTGTAGGTAAACGATTCCACAGCACTGTCACCTGAGTCTTCACCAGAATTCAGTGTAGAGCTGCTGTAATTAACAGGGTTACTAGGAACCATAATCCCCAGTCACTGCTGACAAGAACTTCAAGACACTAGAAGTACTAGAAAAAATTATAAAAATTAGCAGAAGCAGCTCCAAATCACTCAAGGTTTCCTGACACCACAATCCAGATTTGGGTTCTGCTTCAGATACAACAAACTGCATCAACTCTAGCTACTCGGTACCTTGCTGCACACTTACTCTGGCTGTAGTAAGATAGCCCAGTCACTACCATGATCTATATAGTCCACAGCACCTGGGCGAGTCTCACCAAGGTCAGCACTGTTCCATCATGAAACCATCCACCCCAAATACTGACCACAGAAAGGATGTAAATAACCACATCACCAAAACAATCACAAAACACAACAGAAGCACGAAGCCAAACCTGAGCTTCTTCGTATTCTTTCTACCCCCAGTTGCTGTTTTTTTAATTTCATCATCAGTGCAGTAAACAACAGATGTTGACCAGCAAAAAAAAAAAAGTATAAAGGATCCCCAAGCAAGAATGAGAACACATCCTGACAGGCTTCTTCAACAGATACCATTTCCAGCTTGGCTTTTAGGACAACTGCCCTGAAGGTGATGTATGCACAACATCCCGTAACAGAAGAAAGCCCAAAATAAGCCTTTTCAAAAATTACTTTTCACAAGTATAAATTTGGTCTCTAGCAGCTGATAAAAGCAAAAGAGCCTTTAAGCATCTAATATGAACAAGGACCTGTATTTACAGTAGCTTGAATTAAATTGAATAAAGCTTGGAAATCACAGATGTGGTCATCACCGCTTAAAACTAGAGATGTTTCCCTTCCATGATGCAATCTCCACGCACTTTAAAGACCTGCCACTGAAGGATCTGGTATTAGAAACCACAGGAAACACAGCCTATGAATTCTCCAACAAAAATTAGCTCCTGGAGATGGCAGACTGCTTCTTTCACATCATTCTTTTCCCACCGAAGGGCACTGGAAGTTTCTATTGCCAAAGGATGGCCACAGAAACTCCCCCCCCCCAAAAACACATGGAGGGGAAAGTGTTAAAAAATAGTATCTACTTTGGCCTCTGTGCACCAGAGATTCTGAGTACCTGTTGTGTCTTCATGACACTGCTTATGATACTCTGGCAGAGCTACTCAATGACTGAGGCTACAAGTAAAGGCTGAGTAAAGCCTATGGCACAGAAAGTCAAAAGAAATAAAACCTTGTCAATTGTAGAGAGGAAAGTGAACAGAAGCAATAACAGTTCACAGTTTGCTGACAGCAAGGACTACCTTAGTCTCTTGTTTCCAAATAAGCAGTTTTTTCATTACCCATAAGCCAGAAAATGCAGGTTTTCACAAAAAAAAAAAATCACTTATTGCAGAGTCAAGCATGCAGTTTTCTTCACAGAAAGAGTAACTATCTGACAGAAAAACTCCTTACACCACCACTTGAAGCACAAGTCTTCTGGCAGGGACTCAGAGCAACCTTACTAAAAAAAAAAAAATCAGCATTCTGCCTGTGCTTACTCACTGTACCTACCATACACTTCTCATTACACACTTACGAGGATATAAAATAAAAACGGAGGAGCAACCAACACTTACATTTTGATATTGGCTACTACTGAATGACACAACCTATACAGTATTTGAACTCTGCTGCAGAGCTTTGTTTACCCTCCCATGCTCAGTGCTACCTCAGGCAGCAGAAGGAAGGACCCATGTGTGGGATGAGATAATGGAAATTTGCTAATACAGGAAAAATTTAAGGTGATCTTACAATCTTCTTTGTAACTCCTGACACTTTTTCCTACTGCTGCTTTTTCACAATGCCCAAGTCGGTTCGGTTTTAAAACGCTTTTCATCGGTGCATCGTTACAAATAGTAGTTGCTGCTTACAAGATATCTGTTCCTCCAAATTCCTCTCTCTTTACTGGCATCACATAATGGGAGGGGTTTTTTTCTACTAG
The DNA here is from genome assembly GCA_013400115.1 of Rhinopomastus cyanomelas. NCBI lineage: Eukaryota > Metazoa > Chordata > Aves > Bucerotiformes > Rhinopomastidae > Rhinopomastus > Rhinopomastus cyanomelas. Next base: position 61,404 of record VXBP01008319.1, on the reverse strand, counting down.
CACTAATGTATTAACTGATTAAAGATTAACTCACCCCCAGGAGAGAGAATTTCAATTAAAAAAATTCCAGTCATTGCAGTCACCAAGTCAAACTGCAGCTCTTTGGTGACCAAGTGAGCTCACCCACTCCCGCTCCCTGCTTTCTCCCACAGCCTTCCATGGCTGGAGGAGACAAGTGGCTCCAGGATAAGCTGGGGAAGGTCAGGTGGAGAGCACCTATGGATTCCAGCAGCTGAACGAAACACCTTCCACATGATACACAAGTGACGTATCCGTTATAGGCTTGCTCTGAAAGCCACCAAAAAAATCACTGTTTGGGTTGGGAAAGTCCAACCACAAACCTGATTGTCCCAAGGCACAACCCAGTAAACTAGGTCCCTAAGTTCCAGACCTACACAACTTTTAAACATGTCCACAAGTGGCAATTTAACTCCTTCCCTGGGCAGCCTGTTCCAAGGCCTGATGACCCTTTCCATGAAGAAGTTCTTCCTCAGGTCCAATCTAAACTTCCCTTGGCACAACTTGAAGCCGTTTCCTCATCTCCCTACACTCTCCTTCCAGGTAGTCGCAGCCAGCAATAAGGTCTCCCTCAACCTCTTTTTCCTCCCTTAGCCCAACACTCGAGTTACCATGCTAAGCCAAACACTCCCCGTTTACAAACCAAAAGGAACTGCAGCTTCTCCAAACCATCACCTCATCCTGCAAAATATGCCGTGACATGGGACAACCTGAACAACTAGGTCTAGTGACACTCGCCCCTGCCCATGGCAGGGGATTGCAAGTCGATGACCTTCAAGGTCCCTCCAACCCAACCCATTCTGTGGGTCTCACCTCCCTCTTTATAGGCCCTTCAGACCGGCAAGAGGCAAGAGACCTGGGGAACTCGGCTGGAGCCGGGTGAGGGGCTGACTCCCCAGGGCCCTTCCCGCTGTTCCTCGAAAGCCGAGAGCCCGGGAGAGCCCGAACGGCGCTGCCAAAGCAGGGACTCGCGTTTTACAGCGGATTCAGCGACCGCGACCTCCCCAGCCAACAGCCCGATGCGGGACAAGCCACGCAGGGGCTAATGCCGAGCAGAGTCCCCTCCCCACTCCCCTACGAGATCACTGGCTCCCCCTTACCTTGCAGCATGGCCTCCAGTTTCTTCCTGTCCACCCGGAATCGCTCCTCGCCCCACTCAGGGCTGTGCAGGGGCCGCGCGGGACCACCCGAGTCGTCCTCGGAGCCGGGCGCGGGGGAGTCGGCGCTTCGTTCGCTGTTGGAGCCCGGCTCGGAGAGTGACTGCTGCCGGTAGCCGCTCAGCGGCTCGCACCGCGCCGCCATGGCCACCGCCCCCCCCTCCTGCCCCCGCTCCCCGCGGGTCGCTATCTGCCCCCAGAGCCGCGCCCCCGCCTCATCCCAGCAGCAGCATCCGCCGCCGCCGCCGCCGCCACCCGCCACTGCCCCGGCGCCGCTCCCGCCGCCCGCCTCCGCCTGCGGCTCCTTGCCGAGTGCGTCCGCGGCTCTGCGGCGCCCCCAGCCCGCCCGCAGCCCGCACAGCAGCTCCGCCTCCATGGGGTCGCCTCAGCACCGCGGGGAGGGGCCGGGGATATCCCCGGGAGGGAAGGAGGGAGGGGAAGAGGAGCCGCTCCCCCTGCGCACACCCTCCGCGCTCCCGGCTGCCCGGGCAGCGGCGCCGCCTCCGGGCCAGATACGAGCGGCCGCGGGGATCCGCTGGTGCCCCACGGAGGCGTTTAGCGTGGAAAAGAGCTTCGAGATCATCGAGTCCAACCATAAACCCAACTGTCCTAAGGCCACCAAAAAACCCTGTCCCTAAGCTCCAAATCCACACGACAAAACACGTCCGGGGTGGGAATTCACCCCCCCCCCC
>VXBP01008319.1:0-59502 GCA_013400115.1 Rhinopomastus cyanomelas | reverse complement strand
CCCCGTGCTCAGTCTGTTCCAAGGCGTGATGACCCTTTCCATGAAGATGTTTTTCTTCATGTTCAACCTAAACTTCCCCTGGTGCAACTTGAGGCCATTTCCTCTTGTCCCTTGGCTTGTTACTACTGAGAAGAGACTTCATGTTAGTTTACAAAAGCGTGCCAGGTTGCTATATAACCTCTGGTAAGCAGCAACACAACAAATACAGAATCCCAGCATGGTTTGGATTAACAAAGTCTTTAAAGGTCATCCACTTCCAACCTCCTGCCATGGGCAGGGCCATCTCTCACCAAACCAGTTTCTTCAGAGCCCATCCAACCTGGTCTTGAACACTTCCAGGGACAAAAGAGCCACAACCTCCTGGGCAACCTATTCCAGCACCTCATCATTTTGAGAGTGAGGAATTTCTTACTAAGAGCTAATCTAAATCTACCCTACAAGGTGATGTGGAACTTACCTTGTACTCAAGAGTCTCTGCTTTCATAGGATCATAGGATGTTAGGGGTTGGAAGGGACCCAAGAGATCATCGAGTCCAACCCCCCTGCCGGAGCAGGACAAAACTATCTAACACAGATCACAGAGGACCGCATCCAGGCGGGCCTTGCTTTCTGTTGTTCAAAACCAATAGGCAAAAAAAAAAATTAATGTGAGTAATTTGAAGATCTTTAAGGTCTTTTCCAACATACATTATTCTATGAAAACAATTTCAGTTTCTCTCCAGCATTTTCTTGTAGCATGGTAATATTTCAGGTGTGCCGGGCAGCCCAGGAAAAGACTGGAAGAAGTCATGTTTAAAAGGCAAGTAGATGAGGTGCTCAAGGACATGTTTAGCAGTGGGCTTGGTATAGTTGTGTTAATGGTTGAACTTGATGATCTCAGAGGTCTTTTCCAACATAAACAATTATATGATTCTGTAAGTATTTTTATTCCTAGGTTGGAAGTTTACAGTTATCAATCACACTGCAGGGTTGGTAAAGTGAACACTGTCCATATCAAAACATCCCAAAGTCCAGTAAAGTCTGCTGCCTCAGCCCAGCAGCAGCTGGAGTGGTCCATCTTCTAGGTGCCAGCACCAGTGTGTTGCACAATCAACACAATGAATGTTGACAGCATCAGAGTCCTCAGCAGCTACAGATGCTCAGCACCTCGCAGCACAACAATTATTTGGGTCTTTCCCACTCATCAGTGAGATTCTCCATCCAGGTGGTGACTTTCATTGCATTTCATCAGTTCCTGTCACACACCCAGAGAAACCTTCCTTCTCATCAATTTGCTATGGTTGAACTCAGCAGCAGTGTAAGCAATATAATGAAGATCTGTATAAAAATAGCAATGTACACAGTTTACATTTTATTTGTTGAGAATGAGCCCTCTGTGGCTCTAGACTAAAAATATGAGCAAACTCTTGGATTTCCTATTTAAATCCATGTAAATGATCAAAAACACTGAAACACAAAGTTGTGATTCAGAGTTATCCCTGCTAGGCTTAGCAGAGCCTCACTTGTGTTGTGTAAAGGGCATTTTACATCCCTGGTATGCTGCAGTGGAAGACTGAAATGTCCATTATACAGAAAACTTGAAGCAGAAATCTACATTCGTAATGGCTGAAACAATATTAAGTCTGGATATTGAGGGGGAAATTTATGGAAGCTGGCAGACAGAAGAGCAAATGGCTTAGGAAGAACATCAGCTGAAGTTGACTTTGGCAGCTGTCATTTCTGTTGGCCATTTTTCTGGGGCCAGTAGCTCGATCAAAGAAAAGAATAACAGAATCTTTTGTGTTTTGGCTCACCAGGTCTGTTTTGCTATGTTCTCTCTCTCTTCTTTATTTCAGTCCTGGTCTCTTTTCCTCACCTCACACACACCTAAGAGCTGCAAGTCCTAGAAAAGTTATTGGTTTGTTCCCTCTGTGGCTGTTTGGGTGAGGTTAATTACTGGTAAAAATTAATGTTGGAAGGTTTCACTGCCCATAATATTTTGTCTTTCATGATGTGGTGCCACAATCCCCAAGCAGGTCCTATTAACTCCAGTTTTTCAGGATGATACAGTGTGGCCTCACATGTCCTCAAGTACTGTGCACTTGAGGCCTACCAAATTTAAAATAAAAGATCTTCCACAGCTGCCATGAACGTTTCCACACCAAGAAATTCTGGATTAAGTTATTTTTCTAACTGTAAGAGCAGAAAGATTCCAAACTATTGTTTTAGGTACACTAAATCATGGAATCATAAAAATAGATTGAAAAAAGATCTCAAAAAGGTCATCTAGTTCATCTCCTGACTATGTTATGAGTTCATTCCAGACAGACGTTTGTTTATCCACACCTTTACAATTTCTAATGATGAGGTCTCCCTGACCTGTGCAGGAAATTCCTGTGATTCACTTACCATCCAATAGGCCTTTTTCCCCTTAATAAGTAACTTGAATAATTCTTGCTGCAACTTCAAGCCATTAGTTCTTCTCCTGTCCACCATCAACATGGTGGAAGGATTGTTTGTTCTTTGTGTCTCCTGGTTCTTGCCTCTGTTGAATTTAAACTCTTTTCCTTAAAGCTTCTTTTCTTGATTCTTTTGAGCATCTATTTACACTTATGTACTTCTTTAGGTTTAGGTTTTGTGCCTCCTAGAATCATTTTGCTTGGATGCAAATCATCCAAATCATCAATAGCACAGAGAAAAAATATGGTCCCAGAATTTAGTATCACAGTCCTATTTGATATTGATGCAGCCTTCCATGACAGCCTAGGAGTGTTAGGGTTGTTCAGCCTGAAGAGGAGACAACTCCATGGGACCCTATAGAAACCTACCTTCCAATGCCAGAAAGGGGCCTATAAGAAGCTGTTCACAAGAATGTGGAAAGATAGGATGGGGGTCATTAGTTTTATGCTAGAAAAGTGTAGATTTAGGCTGGACATTAGGAAAAACTCTTTAATATGAAAATGGTGGATCACTACAGCAGGTTGCCTGGAGAGGTGGTGGAGGGCCCATTCCCAGAGACATTCAAAGTCAGGCTTGACTGGGCTCTGAGCAATCTGTTCTATTTAGAGCTGTCCCTGATTGTTGTGAGGGGGTTGGGCTAGGTGACCTTTGGAGATCCCTTCCCACCCAGTACATTCTATGATTCTATGCTTTTTGTCAGTGAAATTACCATAATCCTGTCTGGAGATGTTTATTCATCCCTTTTTATGTCATTTGCTGACAATTTTTAGGTACTTTCTGTGAATGTTACAAGAAATAGTGTTTCAATTCTGCTCAAGTCTTGAGCTATGGCCTCTGCAGAAATTTCCGGTGTGATGTAGTAGCACGTTAGTCTGATAGGATTTTTTTCTTGTCAACTCTGTATTGGCTATGTACAGATCTCCTTAGCCAGTTGCCTGCTCCTGTTAACCATTCCAACTTGCATGATACTTTTTTCCCCCCAGAATATTTCTGAGAGCTGAAGTTAATCTGATTAAGCTAAAATGTCCTGCTTTTTTTTTAAAGACAGTCACTATTTTTGGTTCCCTGGTGTCTCACGTGTCATCAGAGTATGTTAAAGAATGTAATTAAGGGTTGTAAGAATGAACCAGGGAATAAATACACCCCATGGTGAAGCTGATGGAAAACTATAGTATCTTAGCTTAAAAATCTGAGCGATCACACGTGGTGTTACCATTTGGCTATGTTCAACGTGACGTACAACCTTACACATGCTCTTCTTTATTATAGCCACGCAGATCCAAACATCTTCATCGCTTCTTTATTTTCAGCAGGTGGGCTTTGTGAGCCTTAGCTTTGCTGAAAAGTGCAGGAGAATTAGAAACAAATGTACGAGTTTCAGAAACCCGGGAATTCTCTCTCCTGGAAGCTGGCAAGTTCTGGCAAAGGTGCAGTCTGTCTCTGGGTGCTCTCAGAAGCAAAGTAATAAATTCACCTCCTAAATCTCCTTTGAAAAAGTATTGTAAAGAGGGATTTAAATATTGTCAATCTGAAATAATTTCTGATATAACTGCACTATTGAGGGGAGTTAATCCTTCAAACATATACTTGAGCAGCTTTCCTCTGTATTCCTAGACTGCTGGAAGTACAATTACAAATAGTTTAAAGTGTTTTCTGGAGTTACCTTCCAAATGGATGGACCTTCTTTATTAACAATATTTTGGTCATTTAAATTTGGACACTCTGCATACTCCTGGGGCTGTTCACAAGACGTGTAGATCTGGCACTTGAAACACGGTTTAGTGGTCATGGTGGGGCTGGGTTGATGGTTGGACTTGATGATCTTGGAGGTATTTTTAAATCTTAATGGTTTTATGATTTGACGGTGACACATTTTAAAAACCTATTTTTCCATTTATGTAAGCAGATGAGATTTACCGAATCACTGGGGTAGTCCCTCAACCAAGAACTTCTCTGCATATGTCCCCTCCATTGCTCACACTGTGAGTCACTAATCTGTAATAAAGCACCTTGATCAGTTTAACAATTAAAACCTCCTTGCTTTTATGCCACATCAGGATTGAACTGTCACCTACCTGCGCTGTCAGGGCTGTGATTGTACTAATAGGCTTGAACTTCCCTGACCAGCCTTGACTGAGGCCCCATTAATGCACTCTACCCGTGGCTTCAGGAGATCCACGTACACTTGGCTTTGAGCACTCATTTCTGGTTTGAGCTGTGCTGGGGCTCAGTTGCTTGTCTTGGGCTTGATTGGATGTTAGGCTTGTGTTGCAAGTGAGTAGTTTAATATTCTGTCTCACTCTTCCTGTGTGGACCTCTGGAAGGGCTTTAATTAGTGCCCCATGACTGAGACTGTTGAAAGGGCCTGTTATTGGCATCCTGTTCTTACTGATCTGTTGAGACAAAGTACATTGGTGAGGCACTGTCCTGGCTAGTCCTGCCTTGTAAAACAGCCATGCCTTTGCTGCTCCTTCATAACACCTTTTCTGTTGTTACAGGAATGTCCCTTATCAGCGGCTTGTCCTCAATTTCTGAGAAGGATCCCAGCTCCTAAGCATGGGTAAGTGTCAATAGTGCAACTTTAAATTGCTTATCTGTGACTGAAATGATAGAGCTTGTGGAGCTGTGCTGAGCTTTTCAGTAATGTACAATGATAGGGATGTGGTATCGGAAAAAGGAACCCTTTGATTTGCTGTTAGTACTCCAGATAGTTCGTTCTCCAAGATCCTTCACTCCGTGTAGTCCCGTATTCTTCCACTATCAAATTCAACTGTATCAGAATTTCCAGGGATTTTTTTCCGAAGTAACACTGATGCATGGTTCAAGTAGTTGAATAAAATAGAGGGAGTGAAAAGTTATATCAAAACAGAAGGGATTTTTTTTTTCCCTTTCATTGCTTATGGATGTTGCAGAATTTGCTCAATGTCTTCCTCCTAAAACAGTTTTTGGGCTTGATATTTCATTGGATCACAAGGAGAAAAACCCCCCACCTAACTCAAAAAAGCTCTTATCTTCATTTTCATTCCATTCTCTTCTTAATACTCTTGGTAGCTTTGATGTCTTTTTCATGATTCCTCAGGAATTTTTTGTTGTGTTTTCAGAGCTAAAATAAGCATATGACCTCTGGTAAAGGAAGGAGGACAAAAGATCTGTGAACTTTCAACACAGAACTGTCTGTGAGAGCAAGAAACTTCTTGTCCTTAAGAGAAGGCGTGCAAGTAGTCAGTAGGAAGTAGGATCTGAAGCATGAGGAAGACGAGAGTTGAAAAATCTTTACCTTGCATGGATTTTTTCTGCACTATCAAACTTTAGTTTTGCTGTATTAACTCAGAACAGGTGGAATCTTTAGGACATGGCATTCATCAATACTTTCTATTTCCTATTTGTACAGCTATTACCTTAAATCCAGCATAATACTTCTGAATGTTAACTATGGTTATGTGTAAAGCAGTAGCCAAACTACAAGTGGCCTTGTATGGACGTGGGAGAGCAGTCTTGTTTCCTTTTTTCATCTTTTCCATTTCCTTGTATGTCATTTGGCCACGTTATTATCTAATTTGGGAGCGAAAGGAAGATTTCTAAGAGCAAGGAGCTGTTTTGCAGTTACATTTTTGGTAAAGCTGGTTTGGTTTAATTAAATTAATTAATTAAACGTGGGCCATGACTGGGAAGAGAGTAGCCAAATTTTTACTGTGTTTCTGTCTGAGGCAAATGCAGCAACAATCTAAATAGGAATGGAGGTCAGAGGAGAAGGAGCAGTAGCCTGGCTTTGAGGCTACATCTGACTTCTGTTGTACTAGAAATGGTGGTAGCTTCTAGAGTCCAGAGTTGTTGGTATATTGGTCTTACAGAGAGGTCATCTGTTTTTTCTTCTCTTGCCTGTATACTACTTTGGTGAACCATGGTGGAATGCCACTTGATGTCATACTTTCGTGGAGACCTTTAAAGTCTTCTACCAATAAGACGTATTTCAGCAGTGGTCATAACCTTGAGCACAAGTGCTTCAAAGATGATGCCAGCCACCAATATCTGGTCTTCTCTGGACGTATCTTGAGCTATGTCTTTCTAGAATTCCATGTTAGGAGTTGGCTTGAGTTCTGTGTGTGGTGCAGTAGGGAAATAGATGAATAAAAACAAATTCACACTTAGAAGGTTGAAAATTTAGTGTATTGGTATTTTTCTTCCTTTTGTGTGTGTGCTTCCCTCTGCCTGAGGCTTAGAAATGCATAGAGGATTATTCGAGCCACCAAAATACACCCAATTTAAGCACAACAATTTCTTTCCACTTATTCTGTCAGTCTGAACTGAGGAATGGAAGAGCAGAGTGGTACAGCCTAACCTTCTTTTGGAAGAGGTGGAAAACAGCTAGTTATCGGCAGGGGCTTTGTCAGCTTGGTACTACGAACATGGTGCTTGGACCCTCCTCAGTAGTAAATTTGTGTGGCTTCAAAGAAGCCGTGCTGAAAGCTGAGCTCAGATGCTTTAGCTCACATGAAAATAAAATTATTTAAACAGAAACACCTTAGGTAAGCCAAGGAAATGGCTCTAGCATACAGGGGAGTTAAAGCCAGAAGCAGAAAGGAGCATTGGTAGTTTCTACTATCTTGAAGACTGCAGCCAAATCAGTGAAGATTTAAGGAAATGACTCAGAGTATTCAGAAGAAAGAAAAACATCATAGTAATGGCAAGAAAAGCCAGGTTAATGTAACCAAACTGTTGAAGTTAGGTTTGCTAGCCCACAGAGGCAGACAGGAAGCACCGAAATGATTGAATTACATTCCTCAAACAAGCCTGTAATAGTATTTTGTCAGGTTAGTGACAGTGAAGGGCCAGGAACCTCAGTGGGCATGAAGGAATATGTTTTGGTCTTGGACTGTTTTACACAGACATACCTACAGTAGATGAACTGGTGCATCCAGCAGATCAGGATTTGATCCAGAGGTTTTTAATTTAACAAATACTGTTCTTCAGTTCGTCTAAGAAATATGTGGCTCATAATTTGCCAATGTGTATTTATTCTTTCAAAAAGATGGTCTCTTTGGAAAATGCAGCACCTCTGCTCTGATGACTGGAGCCGCTGCTTTTCTCTTGTTCTTTGTAATGCTTTGACATCTATAGATTTGGGGCATGCGGACAGGTTTGGCGTTAAATTGGGGTTTATTCTCTCATGGAGGCATTAACTAGTCTCTTCCCTGGAGCTACGTGTTACAATGGGCTGGTATCAAGTAATATTTGTCCTTTACAAGGTTGACCATATGAACTTTGTTTTTCTGCTGAGCCATTTTCTACCAGCAGCAGAGACAGAGGTACTTCCCAAAAAGTTAAACTGCAGGTTGTTGGGATTGTTGTCTTTCTGGATTTAGGTGCTCTAGATAAGTGCATTAAATGAAAAAAAAAATAGATTCTTGGAAAACAGATGGAATTAGGCAGTAAATTTAGATTCACTTGCAATAGAAATCAAGCACCTAACTTCTTTTTGTGCCTCCCAGAAATGTTTTTTCCACTTGCTGTCTTCTACCGTGGTTTAGTCTTTCCATAAAACTGTGAACAAATATTTGGATTAAAGCAAATTTGCAGCTTTTCAAGCATTGATTGGAGTAGTGACAAGTCTCCATGAACCATACAGAAATTAAAAAGTGCAAATAACTTCGAAAATGTGTTTTACATGTATAAGCCTGAGTTAACGCTGTGCTGCTTGACCTGGTGCAGTCAGCAGGGTAGTTTCAGATATGCAGGTATGCCTTCTCAAACAATCAGAGGCTTGGGTGGCTTCAAGGTATGTGGTTTGCTGCACTCTGCCACAACTACCAAAGTATGCAGCAGTATTTCACTTCTCTGGCTGCCTGTTGTGCACCTGTGCGCAGTCACAATGCTAAATGCAAATATCAGAAGGAACTTCTTGACAGTGAGGGTGACGGAGCACTGGAACAGGCTGCCCAGGGGGGTTGTGGAGTCTCCTTCTTTGGAGACATTTAAAACCCACCTAGATGTGTTCCTATGCGAGTTGGTCTATGTGATCCTGATCTGGTAGGGGGTTTGGACTAGATGATCTTTCGAGCTCCCTATCAATCCCTAATGATTCTATGATTCTATGAATAAAATGTAAAAACAATTAAACAGTCTTCCCTTCCTTTTTTGTCCTCATATGTGGCTTTTAAATTAGATGAATCGCTAACCTGACTTGGTTAACCCTAGGGGAAGGCCTTTTAATTATTAACTTAAATACTTGTGGGAGTTTTGTACATTTTGCTCAAAGAATGTTGTGCATTTTATACTAAAATGGGCTGAGTGTGTCTTATCTGACTCTGATGGGATATTTTAGATCAACAAATCTTTTCATATTCAGTATAAAACCACTGGCTGAGACCCTTGAACTGAATTAATCCTGAGAGGTGCAGCAGTGATTCCAGCTAAGGAGAGTGGTGCCCATATAGGCACTATACCAGGAGCTGTTGGATTAGTGAAGAGAAGCACCATTCCCAAGAGATGTAGAAAAGCAAAGATGTGTCTCTCATTTCTGAGCTTTAATATTGTGGTATGGATGCTGTGTGCTAAACAAAGCTCACAACTCTTCTGTACCAATCCTGGACTCATTTTGTGTAGAAGACATCATAGTGCTGGAGTGGCAAATGACAAGGCACTTAGGTCTTTTGGTGAAAGCATTTATATATTTCTTTGTATTAAAATAGGTAAATCATTCTAGATTATGTAGAAGGTTATAACGAAAGGTCATTGCTCGCTGTGGTGTTTAAGCCTGGCTTTATGCACACAAATAGGTTCAGCAAAATCAATAGGCTTTTGATTTAATTCTATGTCAGCTTAAGTGCACTGCTGGAATCGTGTCATGTAATTAAGCTATGGCATGTGAAACAACATGCCTCGGGGAGAAAACACAACCTCCAACAACATGGATAGCATAAAAAGGAGGCTAAAATATGCATTTGACTACAAATAATTATCCTCTTGTTTCTGGAGACAACTTATAGCAGCCTTCCAGTACCTGTAGCGGGGCTACCAGAAATCTGGAGCACCACAGTCTGGTCTCCAAGCTGGTGGAACATGGCTTTGATGGGTGGACCACTAGATGGGCAAGGAACTGCCTTGATGGCCGCACCCAGAGAGTGGTTGTTGATGGATCCATGTCCAAGTGGAGGCCAGTGACAAGTGAAGTCCCTCAGGGATTTGTCCTGGGACCAGTCTTGTTCAACACCTTTGTTGGTGACATGGACAGAGGCATTTACTGCACCCTCAGCAAGTTTGCTGATGACACCAAGCTGTGTGGTGCAGCAGACACGCTGGAGGGCAGGGATGCCATCCAGAGGAACCTGGGCAGGCTGGAGAGGTGGGCACAANTAGGATGTCAGGTAGTGACAGGACTAGGGGGAATGGAGCAAAGCTGGAGATGGGTAGATTTAGAGTGGATGTGAGGAGGAAGTTCTCCAGCGTGATAGTGGTGAGAGCCTGGAATGGGTTGCCCAGGGAGGTGGTTGGGGCCCCATCCCTGGAGGTGTTTAAGGCCAGGCTGGATGGGGCTCTGGCCAGCCTGGTCTAGGCTGGGGTGTCCCAGCGTGGTGGGGGGTTGGAACTGGATGATGGTCCCTTCCAACCCTGAGTGATTCTGATTCCGTAACTTCTCCAGCGAAGTGATCCTGCTGTGACAGGTGGATTGGACTAGATGATCTTTTGGGGTCCCTTCCAATCCCTAATGATTCTATGATTCTATGAGTTTGTATGAGGGACTCCAGTGATAGGACAAGGGTGATGGTTTCAAACTACAAGAGGGAAGATTTAGACTAGATCTGATGAAGAGATACTCCTCATTCTGAGGATGGTGAGACAGTGCAACAGGTTGCTGAGAGAAGTCGTGAATGTTCCATCCTTTGAAGTAGTCAAGGTCAGGCTGGATGTGTCTCTGAACAATCTGGTCTGCTGAGACCCTGTCCATGGCAAGGGTATTGAAATGACATGATTTTTAAAGTCCCTTCTAGTGCAAACCATTTTGTGATTCTATGGTTCTGGTTGTGGGGGAACACCGCCAGTTACACGCAATTAACATTCTGGTGAAGGCTCCTCTTTTTGCTTTGTGGAGCTGATAAAACCATAGCTAATAATTGAAAAACCTCCATGTGCTCATACCAGATTTGAGTTTCACAAGCAACATTCCTGTGCCTTACAAATGAGCTGCCATGGTGCTGTAATTCCTGAGCTATGAGAAAATGTTTTCTTTGGTTTACAGGTGGGTTAATATTAGAAATTTCTATGGATTGTGCCAGATATTATTTGCTCTGATAAGGAGCAACAGTTTAGTTTTGGGTTTTGAACAAATATATCAGTCAGCTACACTTGTAGGATGGAGGTAGCAAACTGCAGAATGGTCTTTGGGGGTTTTTGAAACTTTGTGCTGTAAAGATAATGTAGGCAGGTACAAAATACAACTTTTTGGTTACCTTTTTATTTTCTTCCTCATAACGCATTAGACTGATGTTGTGTTTTTTAAAAAAAATCCAGCTTTTTTTTTCCCCACTAATAGCTCAGACACTATTCTTTAATGAAGTCAGTACACTAAGTGATTAAGTTTTAATTAGTGATTCTTCCATTTCTTGAAAATGAAAACTGAGTCACTAGGAAAAGATTGTTTTTCTAGACTCTTAAAAACATCTATTGCATATGCAGTTACTTTAATGCTTAGTTTGTCCTAATTCATTTTCCCTGAATTTTGCTTGCTTTGGTTGGAACAGACCCATCTCCCTCATTATCAACTTGCCTGGCTGCAAGCCTTGAGGAAGAAGAAAAGGTTCTCAGGCTTTGTGGGGCTTCTTCACCAGTGGTGTGACTTCTTTCAGGCTTTTTCCTCAGCAAGTGGCCCACTGAGGATGTTCTGGCAGCCTTCAGTCAGGAGAAACTACTAGAGAAAATTAGTACAGTAATTGCTGCTCTGGTGGAGATTGCACAACTTGACCCAAGGGGAACTATATCTGTCTGCAGGCTGGGATGGCTCAAAAGGCAAATGTCTCAGTAATTGGCTTGCCTATGGATAATTGTCATAGAGTATGTTGTACTACCACCCATGGCTTCAACCATACACGGCTTGTAGTAGTTGGAAGCTAAATATAAAGCTCCTAAGCAGCAGCTTCCAATGTGCCAGCTTCAAACACAAAGGCAGGATGAACTGACCCGCAGACCTTTATCTTCTTTGCAAGATGAGTGCATGATTAAAACAAAGATTAACGCAGAAAAATCCTTAGTGAAGGATATACTCTCAGTGATCTGGATCAACACACTGACACAGTACAGTGGGAACAATCCCTGACAGCTTATAAAGCTTTTAAGATGATGCAATAAAGTTTACAGTATGAATATGAAACATTGCTTGGTTTACAAATGGTTTTCCTTGTGGATTTTGTCTTAGTTCTTTGAATTCTGCCTCTTTGTTGTGACTATATTGTTATTTTTCCATTTTGCTGTCAAGTAAAATGCCTTGGAGATTGTTAAGACATGGTATGAAAACACAGTGACCGAGTGTACAGACACCGGGTCTAAGTCCTCCTGTGAGTAAGAACACAGGACTAGACCCAGTTGCTTAGTCAGACACTTCAGTAATGTATTTCACGTCCCAGTGTTCTGTCAGTTAATTGTAGCCTTATGTTCATCCAGCACTACAGGGATGTTGTCTTAAAAATCAATCTGCAATTAATAATTGAAAAAAAAAAATTAAAACTATCTGGTACATTTTTGTTATCTGGTATAAGAAACATTTGGTTTTTCTCTGACAAACGGCATAAATAAGCTGTTGCAGAAGTTTTCTGTAATGCTGGAAAGTAAATGTACCTCTAATAGTTTATGATGGCTTGGAATCAGTGTTGGAAGAATGCCTAAAAATTCTCACTTCCTGTTGAAAGCACATTCAGCACACTGGGACGCATTTGTCTGGATGTGATATGTAGAAGGTCTTATTTCTTTTTCTTTCTTTCTTTCTTTTTTTTTTTTATTTACACTACATTTTGAGCAATTCCTGTTATTTCAAACCACATACGCCCACACAGCTCTGGTTACTTGGAATCTGCCTTGACTGGAATACATCAGGAGTAATTGGGTTGGTATGCCATCTTTTGTTGATAATTGGAAACTCTTGGAGCTGACACAAGAAGTTAGCAAATTCCCTCTACTTAGCCATATGTTTTTAGAAGTTCTTGCAACAGCAATTTTCAGGTCGTTCGTCTAGCTGGATTTTGAGAGGAAACATATGGCTTCTGCTTGTGTCCTGCCTTACTGCTCTTAAGAGTATTCGTTCATGAACAGAAAGGAGCTCCTTAGCTGGTAAATTATTCACAAACCTATAGCTGGAATTGTATCAGATACGCACAGGGACTCTAGAAGGGTAACTTTTAGTTAGCCTGCTTTTGGAATCATCTGGGCAGATGTATTTCTCCTTTCAGGAAGACAAATAGGACACTGCAAAGCCCTTAATCTCCATTAAATCAAAATGTATGGCCATTTCACATTAAATACTCTCATGGCTTAGCTGTGTACTTGGTAGAGTCGGGCTTGATGATCTCAAGGACCTTTTCCAACTTGAATGATTCTGTGATTCACTGGATTTCAGATTAAGGAAAGAAAAAACCCCTAAACTAATAAATTTAGCTGTAATTTGTGTTCTGATAAGCTGCAGTGAAGTAAATAAGTGCTCACATGCACAGCAAAGGTGACTTTTTTAGTTTAACGTTACCTTTACCTCTAGAGCTTTAGGACGGTTCCAGTGGGTCTTCTTCTTACTGTTACAACATTCTCTAGCGCCACCTAATGGCAAAACTTTTCAGTGACTTTAAAAGTCAGGAGAATGATTACGGCACTTCCATCCATCACGATCAGTGCTGTGGCCTGAACACATACATTAAAAAAAGGCCTCTTGACCCAAATTGCTCCCATTCAAAACATTTCACCACTAAAGGAAAATGTAGAGAAAAACCTGTAGTGCTTCCTTCAACTGTTTTTAACTGGACTGGTTTTTGCAAGATTTCATAGGTGCCTGAGCCAAGCCAAGCAGAACTGAAATCAGAGCTGCCTTATGCAAATAACCTGTAATTTTGTGAAAGGCCAAATGAAAAACTCAATAGGCTGCTCGCCCTTATTTGGAATAGAAAAATCAAGTTGGGATTATAGGCTTGTGTCTAGACTGTATTTTTTCTCTTTTCTTGCCATAATGTTGCCTGATTTCCAGGAAGGTGCTTGTCTGAATGTGGGAAGTTGCACCAGGCTTTTTTGGTCTCTGCCTGCCCCAAGTAACCTTTAAGAGACATAGATCTCCTCCTTCTCGTGTGAAGGTAAGTCCTTCTAGTTTCCTTCTGATACACTTAAGATTTAGTCTTTATTTTCTTATTTCATTCTCTTACCTTTAAAGTCTCCATCAGAAGGGTGTGACCAGGCTTAGAGCTTTACCATTGGATGTTTTTGTGCATCACTCTGACAATTTACAGACGTTTCTTTGGGAATGGGTGGGGAACTGTTCTATTGCAGAACAAAATCAAGTAATTTCCTGCTCTGAACGAAGTACAAACATATGTGAATATCTTGCCAATGTCTGGAGAAAAGGAAACTGTAGTGGGACAGTAATAGATGTAATTCTTTATCCTTCTAAGAAGCTAGCAGGAGGGACAGCGTAGCCAAAGGATGTTGCAAAAGAAGTACTTGAATTATTTCTCAATCCTCTGGAAAAGAATGTTCAGTATGTTTTGACTGATCAATTCTGCTATCACACATTTTCTGAATACCTGGTTAAGAGGGAATTAATGGAGCTGAGGCAAATAAGCAGCAAATGCCCTAGAGACAAGGAGCAGTTCTATCCAAAATAGCTGAAATATTAGGTTTGCTGCCAATTTCTTAGGCTTAAAAGGCTATTAAATATTTTAATTTTGTTACTCTTCTGAAGTCGCTTTAGTTTAGACTGTGCCCAACACAATGTGAGCTGAGGCTTTCCACTCTAACCTCCCACTTTGAACTTTAATTAGAGGGTTTTTTGGATGTTCTGACTCACCTTGCAGTGCCATCCATGAATCCTTTCTTCACAGTAACTACCCTTGCAAAGAAACGGTTTGCATGGAGTTCTCAGAAGGCTTTTAGAGATGTTTCAGAGTGCAATCTTCAGCTTTCTGGCTGTAGAGTATTTGTGGTTTGGGGTTAGAAGTGACTTTATAGCTAACTATGTTATGGGACAACAAAGAAGAAAAGTCACTTTGTTTCTTTCTTGTAGATACTCTAGAAAGTTGAGCATCAGTTCATGTGAATAACATGGATCAAGTTGTTGCTGTAAAAGTAGCATTTCTTTCCTTTGCATAAGCATGACTAGAGAGGAAAATATTGTGGGCCTAATTGTTTGCAGATGTAACTGTTGTGGTTTCATTGAGTTACAGACAGAGTTTTTAAAAGACTTTGTCCCAACAGGAGATAACATGTGCAAAGCACTGCTGATGGTCTGGCCAGTTTATGGGTTCTCAGTCTGAGCTGAGCAACTGGCACTGTATGGTTTTGGAAATCTGGCTTTGAGGACTGGCAAATTACAAAGCTAGAGGTTTTGGCCCCCTTATGAAACCAACTACCTGAATACAAATTCTTTGGGTTTGAGCTTGTTTTCTTTTTAGGTCAGCCCCACAAGAAAAAAGTGTTTCCTTCTTTGGGTTGTAAATAAAGAAAAGGAATCCTTCTCTGGGTGGGTAGATGAGTGCTGTCTTCAAAGGTCACCGACATTAGTTCCCTCTCTGGTTGGGATTCTTCTGTAAGACAAAAGGTCAAAGAAAGCTTCAAGTTACGACTGTCCACCATATACATTAAAGCATCCCAAGGCCTCCTGAATGTCACTTTCTTGCTTTCACAGTCCTTCATGACTCTGCAGCTCACAGTCCACAGTCAGTCAGCGCTGTCAGCTCTAAATGCCTAAAAATCTTGTAACTGTCTCCATGTCATGACCTGGAGATACTATTAATCCAAGTAGCTCATGCATACAACTACTTTGTGTGTATCAAGAATGGGAAAAGGTGAAGGAAGGAATTAACAGTCTAGTTGTAGGGATGCAGTGGGTGAAGCATTAGGAGATGAACCTCTGGTGCCACTGCAGTGAATGGCAATAGTTCTGGTCATCCCACACCACTGATGACAATATAATCCTGGAGGCAGTAAAAACCAACAATTCTGTGCATGGTTTTGGTAGCTTCATTACTCTCTGAAGTTATGGAAAATCCAATTTGGACCCATCTGTACTTTTCAGTCTCTTGTAATTTATTTAAGTTCTGAAACATCTTGTTTCATGCCAAATTTTTCCAATCCCTGCTCCTGGTAACTATTTCCAAGACCATTTCTGTGGGATTTGAAGGCAAGGATTTGTTAAGGAGCTTCATATCTATCTGGGTGAGTGTGTGGAGGGAGCTTTATACCTCTTCTTCAATAATGCGTAGAGCACACACTGTTCAGGGATTACTTGATGGCTGTAGATACCACTGTATTCTGTCTGTTGCCTTTGCAGAAGCAGATAATGCCCTGAAATCATGGTGGAGATTAATGTAACCTGTTGAAAGCCTTTGTTAGCTTCCTCATGCCTCTACAGAAAGTACAGGAGTCCACACTGTTACTTTTTTTCTTTAACTGGGATTATTTCTGTAATGCAGCTGATCTGTTAGATTTGACAGATCAGCTTTGAACAGCACTTTACCTTAACAACGTGATGTATGTGGTTGAGGTCCCATCCTTGGAGGTCTTTAAGGCCGGGCTGGATGGGGCTCTGACCAGCCTGATCTAGGGTGGGGTGTCCCTGCCCATGGCAGGGGAGTGGGAACTGGATGATCCTGTGGTCCCTTCTAACCCTGACTGATTCTATGACTTGGTCTAGGTGATCCTGCTGTGGCAGGGGGATTGGACTAGATGATCTTTTGAGGTCCCTTCCAATCCCTAATGATTCTATGATTTTCAGAGGCCTCTAAAGGAGACTCAGAGATTTGGTATTTCCTTAGAGTCATGGTCTTGGTACAGACAACTTGCTGCATGCTGAGTTCTCGTATTTGTGTGAGTCACAAGCTACAAGAAGACTAAGGGCTCAGTGGGTTTATAAGCTGGCACTGAATCCCAGAGACAGAAAAGAATCAGGAGTGAAGCTCAGTGAAGCACAATCTTCCTTCCGCTGGAAAGACAACAACAAAGTGATAGGTATCACAGTTACCACTTGGGTGCTGGTGCCTTGAAAATGCTGGACGAAAGGTGAGGACTGATGTATCCTGCTGGCAGCCTTTATCAGAGATCCTGTGGAGCCTTGCTCAAAACAAATCTCCATAGCCTTGTTCAAATGTTTTCTGAGTTTGAGGTGGAGGAGCTGCATAGCAGAGACCTTTCCTTAGAGTAAAAGCAGTAGAGGACAAGGTAGACAGTTTTCCAGGGATCGCTTTTAGTCCTTGTATCAGTCTGAATCCTCAAACTCTCTCAGAAGCTACAAGATCAGCCATCAAACTCCCTGAAGAACAAACTACAGAGACACTGGACTCTGTTGCCTCAGTGTTGTGGGTCATCCAGCACTGGTGAAGCTTGAACATCTCAGAGATGCTGGGAATGCTGGTTTTACCCTTTTCAGCAATGGCCTATTCTCTTTTGTTCCTTGGCTGGCACTTTTTGGTTTAAAGTTCATGAAAAACTAGCCAAACCACAAACCCAAACTTGGAACACGTGACGGATGAGAAGAAAATAAAACATAAGCTGTTTGGATTTTCCTTCTCTCTCCTCAACCTTAATCTTATTGGCAAGATGCTCCGATCATGTGTCTCAGCAGCAGAATGCCATTCAGGAGTAGGACACACTTACTGGTTCACTATTCTAGTAAATGTAGCTGCTTTTTTACAATGCTATTTCTTCATATTCCTCATGCAAAAGAGGGACATTCTGTTTTCTCAATCCAGCCTGTGAAGGACATGAGCAGCCACGTGTCTCTTGTCTGCCATTATTACCAAAGATAAAACAATCATCTATTTTGCTCTGCCTGGGTTTATTATTTTGCTGAATGAGTATTCAACTGCCAAATCATCTGTTAGGTTTTTTCTTTAAATGTCAGTGAGCTTCTGTTGCTTTAGCAGCACCTGAGAGCCTTTGGCATTTTGGGGTCACTGGCTTTGGCGTGCTGTCAGTGCTTGTATTATTTTTCTTTCAAAATTAGATATGTTAAGCCTTGTGCAGAGCTATGTGTACCTAGAGGATGTTTAACCGCAGTGTCTGTGGATCTCCACCTACCGCAAGCCAACAACTAATAGTAATGAAGCCCCAAATGGGAGTGATGTGTACGGATTTACAAACCCATCAACCCTGTGACTTTGAAGGGTGTTTATGTGTGTTAGGAAATGCAGAGTAACAGACTGAATGAGCCCTTAAATACACAGGAGGAAAAGGGAGTGGCAAAACAGATGAACCTCAGTGTCAGTTAGGTATTAACTCAATAATGTCATCAGTCCTTGAACCCAGTGTCAGAAACCTCTCCACTGCTTTTAGGACACATTATCTTTCAAAACATGCAATGCAAATGAGTAGTTATCACTAACTTCAGTTACGCTTCAAAGTTTACGACAGTAACAATTTTATGAAAGTGATATTGAAGAGCTCCTTGCTCTGCTAGGCTGCAAGATCACAGGCTAACTTAGAAGCCTGTCCTTTGTTATTTCACTGTTTCGGATACCTTCACCTCATCTTCACAAAGCAAATGGTGATTAGCGAGGCTGAACCCACTGGGGAAGGCAACTTGGGTATGAAAACTTCTTTTTCCTTTTGCCTTCCCTCTTTGTTTTTGGTACCCCTGAACCCCATGTACTACATGGAAGGATGGCTTAGCAATGGGAGCAGTTATCTAGAAAAGCTGAGATGATGTGTGGCCGCAGGCTTTGATTTCAGCTGGGAGAGAAATTGCAATACGAAAGCTGGTAACAATACTGAGGACTTGTTTTAAATGATCCACAAAATCAAAACGTGGCTCTTGAAATGTTCTTTGTGGAGATATGTGTCTCTGTGTGACTCAGGATCAGCAGGGGTAGGGAGCAGATGGGAAGAGCTGATGACAGCTTAGGACAGGCTGAACTGAAGGAACTGGGGGGGAGGAAGAGCACCTTTTGGGTTTACTTGTGGACAAATCTTGAAGCTGCATTCCCTGGCCAGCAGTCAGCAAAGTCACACCTAACAAAAAATCCCAGGCACCCAGAGGCTGCCCCATAGGCAGGGCATGAACTAAAAGCAGGTTTATGGTCTGATGTGCACAGGGAGAATCAGAGTGGAAAGAGAAGTGGAGAGGAACATTCCCTGGTGCTCCTGGGGTCTGTATTGCAGACCATGGCTGGCTGCACATACGAGCAGGATGGGCTGCTACCTGAAAGGCAGGTTGCCTTCTCTGCTTCTCTTAGAGGCAATGGGTTTTGACAGAACAGCATGTTTGTTTCTGTAGTCAAGCTCTCCCTCACATACACTGGGATCTTCGATTAGGGTGTGTGGATGGCAGCTCCTCCTGTGAGCAGAGATGAGCATCAGACCTCCCAGCAGCTGCAGTCACTGCTTTGCCTGTGTCATAGCCTGGTCTGTAGGAGCAGTATGTTGTGGTCTTCAGAGCTCCCCATAGATCTCTGCATGTGGCAATGGCCGTGGAGAGCTGGAGGGAGAAGAGCTGGTGAAGCCAGGAGAAAAATCTCTTGGCTTTTCTCAGAGTCTCCATGAAAGATTTGCTGACCTCCAAATCTGCACTTTGTCCTCTCTGGATTATACTGAGCATCAGTTCAGCTCAGTGCTACAGCAGGGCTTTCCTGTGTATCACCTCCAACTGCTCAGCTCTTCCCCTCTCTGAGACTCTCCTTCTATCCCTTCCTCAGACCTCTCATCTGCAGCCTCTATTATTGTTACAGATGGTATCAGAGGCACTTGTAGGGCTTCTGAGTGATGTTAATCCAGAATATAGATGCCTGAAATTGAGAAGGAAGGCAGAAAAAAAGATGCCCAAGTGTAGATGACCTCTGTTGGTCATTGAGCTCAGTCTGTTTTGGGCAGGAGTGAACAGAAGCAAAGATTTGCCCTGGGAAGTGGGCAGTGTAGTTGTCAGCCCATGTAATTAGCCAAAAGGCTGTCAGAGCATGGGGAAGGAGGTCATGGAGCACATGGCACTGCTCAATCTGGAATAGTGCCTGCAGGAATGGAAAGCCCAGCCAATGCCCAGAGAGTGCAGCTGATCCCAAGTGAGGGCAAGAACCTTTTTTTCTGAGACTAACAAGCCTGCTAATGTATGGACCTTATCACAGAATTGTTTAGGCTGGAGAAGACCTTCAGGATCACCAAGTCTAACCAGTAACCCAACTGTCCTGAAGCCACCACTAAACAATGTCCCTAAGCTCCAGATCTACATGAGTTTGAAACATGTCCAGGATGGCAACTCACCCTCCTCTCCGGGCAGCCTGTTCCAAGGCCTGACAACTGTTTCCATGCAGAAGTTTTTCCTCATGTTGAACATAATCTTCCCCATGGCATTGTGCATCTGGCACGTGGTTGTCTTTGGAGTAGGAAACACATGATTCCCTGTGAATGTACCCGCAGAGGATTCATTCAGCCCTCAACAAGAGCCTCTAATTGCACTTGGACATCATAATTATTTGGAGTAAACTAGAACCTTGATGACCCTGAACTACAAGTGAACTTCTGAAACGTACAATAATGGAATTAATGATTTCTGTCTTTGCTTAATGTAATTGTAGAGGGAGACGTTCTACACAAGGCAAGATTTCTCAGGGGCAGTGAATCTGTTGTGTGTCTTAATTCTTTATTGATAATTGAAATTGAGCATTAGGGGATTTTTATGAAGACTTGAAATTTTTAGTTATTTTTCTGTAGTATCTCATCATTTCAGGAAGCTAATCAAGGACACAACAGCAAAACCAACATATTTATCAGCATTTTAATACAAGTATTTTTCTCTTTGTGATATTTTATAGGAAAATGACACTTATTTTTTTCTTGAAGCAAAGTGATCGTTGATACAGGCTGGGTTAAGGATGTTTAAAAGTGGGTATCTTACTCAGGAGTCACAGGGTGATAGACATGTGCTTGATATCAAACACTACAGGTAAAAATGTCCTCTCTTGCTGCGTTCCTCAACAGGCAGTAGCAGCATAGTGGAGAATTTGTATAGCCCCAAGAAGAGCTGGATGCAGAGCCAGTTCCTGGCCTGAATTTTGTCTTTTTCTAACCAAGTGCTTTTTATCTATAGAAATGAAAGCCAAGTGAACATGCAGGTAATAGAGGAAGATGCATTTCAGTCTGCTTTACTCAAGCTGTGGAGCTTTACACCCATTTCACTGCCATTTTTTTGTTGTTTCCTATTGTCTCCTGTTCTATCAGCAGGCAAGTTCAATTTCTCAAGAGCTTGTGGGGTCTCTTAGTTCCTCATTAACTAGTTGATGGACTTATATAATGTGGAAAACTCTCTGGGACTCTAAAATAGCAGTTTATATTTCTTGGGAGGCATTTCCCATCACCTCTGTGTTGAATTTCAAAGATGTTTTAGGCCACTAGTCTATTTCTTGTGGCTGCTGTTGTGAGTGTTTTATTTCCATGTGCATGGATTTTTTTCATGTGCCTGGATTTGATGTCTGAATGAGAGGGCTTACGTAGGGGGAAAAAAAAGTTATACAAGAGAGAAGATGGAAAAGTGTAATGATATAGACAGCTAAAATGCTCCCTTGCTAGAATCTCATGGCTTTGAATTTTGCTTGTGTCAGGATATCTTTAGCTGCATTAGCTATGGTGTGGATTGGCATACAGTTTTAGAACAGTCTCCACTCACTCAATTCAAAACACTCCTTTAAAAACCTTCAGCATTTTTTTCTGGTCTTCACAACCTTGCTGTGGTATCTGACAGGGATGCCAGATGGCCCAAAGATATAAACATCAAATAAGTAAAGCCTCCCTGCATCCAGCCCCTTGATGGTCTCTGTGGTGACAGCTCGCTGAGGATTTATATCGTAGAAATACTTGCACAGCACCTTCTCTGACCTGTGCTGAGATTCAGGTCCAGAGCACCTGTCTGCACTCTGCAGCTCCATCCAGACCTGATCTTCTTCAATCCTTTTCTTGTACACACAGTACTCGCTCTCCTCTTGTGTCCCCAGCCAGGCAAGGGTGACAGAGCTACAGGTCCTCAGTTTACTGAAGGACTTGATTTTCAAGCTCTCCGGAAGAAGAGGGAATAAGGGCTTGTGGAAATGGGAGGACACCTGTACCTTCACAGAAGAGTTAGATTCCTCTGTGGACCTCAGCTGCACAAAATACGTGTCCAGCAGCTTTCCTTTCAGTGAGAAGTACCTGAGCCCCGAGATGTTTCCTGATGCCACTCTTTTAGCGTTCTTTGCGATGTGAACCTGTACTTGGCCATGACACAACTGGAAGGTGAATTGTATTTTCTTGTGCCTCGCCTGATACTGCAGGCTATAGACCGACTGCTTTTGCCCATCCATGACAACCCGAATCACTTCCCCATCTTTCAGCATTGTTACCTTAGGTTCAGGTTCTTCCAAGGTTCTGGCAAAGGTCCCAGTGTATGCAGCACTGGCATTTGTCAGCAGGTTGACCACAAACACGTCAAAGTAATACTGAGTGCTGGGGCTGAGGTTGGGCACAGTGTAAGTGTTCTTGGCACCCATGCAGATCTGCCGTACTTCCCCACTGCTCACCTTGTTGATGATGCTCAGTTCACTGTTGGACAATATCATCACCTGCTGTGGCTCAAGAAGGTACGGCGAGAGGGACAAAGCTAATACAGGTGGCAGTTTCATCCCAGTAGATCTAATTGCTGTCTCAGCAGCACATAGGCTCTTATAGTTGTGTTTCTCATTAACCAGAAGACAGTACTGGATGTTTTCTCGATGTTGCAAGACAGAGGGACTGTGTTTCCAGGTCAGAGTCACTGTTGTGTGCCCGACACCAAGAACATCTATGCGTGGATCCATTGGAAGCTCTGGGTAGAGATGCCCAGACATTGTGTCAGTGGTTAAGTAGACAGTGATGTGTGTGTCTCGCTCAGTGGATAAGAACTCCAGCATATAAAGGGCAGAATAAGAAGACATGCCCATGTAAGTCTCTACAGAATTTCCCTTATAGCTAAAAACGGCGGACACCATGCTTGGAGCCTTCAGAGATTTTGAGACCTCTTGTGTATCATGATCACCTGCAGGCAAAAAGCAGACTTGTATGTTTTGTTTTAAACAAAGCACATCGCACAGCTTTTATGGCTTAGGTGTCAGGAAACATCATATTTTCTTCTGAAAACCAGTAATTACAACTAAAAAATAATTTTTACTACTGGAAACTTATTAAAATGAAAGTTGAGTAGGTTTTATTTTAGCAGTGAGGTTGTAGAACTATATTTTCAAACAGACTATGATTAAAAGACCAACACTTTGAAAAGCCTGACTGGTATCGTGCCTGATATCCCCACAATATTCCTTCTGCAATGACTATTTCTCTGAGTACTTTACTTCAAGGAGATCCATAGTTTCTATGAAAGAAGTTTTCTTTTATTTAAGTTTGTGCTGCTGTCTCCTACAAAGAGGGAACATGTGTCACTTCAAGGCAACATTGAATCCTTGTTCAGGTTTACCTGCTGGACAGGTGAGCACCTGTTAATGGGAGCTTTCAGATTTTAGTTTGAAAAACTAATTCAGAAAAATCCTGAAGCCAATGGAATTCTCTTAGGCTAAAGGCAGAAAAGGTGGTGTTCCTAGAGAAATAAGCAGCTAGATCTTCTCCACGTTGCTGTGGGGAGCAAAATGACTGGTTCAAGTGTCCTAAGCCTTGGGAAAAGAGCTGAGGCAGCAGAAGGAAGTACAAACAGCTGAGGAAGCTGATCTGTGTTTGTGAAGCCCTGAAGCCCCATAGTTCTTCCTGTATCACAGTATCACAGTATCACAGTATTATCAAGGTTGGAAGAGACCTCATAGATCATCAAGTCCAACCTGTCACCACAGAGCTCAAGGCTAGACCATGGCACCAAGTGCCACGTCCAATCCTGCCTTGAACAGCTCCAGAGTTGGCGACTCCACCACCTCCCTGGGCAGGCCATTCCAGTGGCCAATGACTCTCTCGGTGAAGAACTTTCTCCTCACCTCAAGCCTAAATTTCCCCTGGCGCAGCTTGAGGCTGTGTCCTCTTGTTCTGGTGCTGGCTGCCTGAGAGAAGAGAGCAACCTCCTCCTGGCCACAACCACCCCTCAGGTAGTTGTAGACAGCAATAAGGTCTCCCCTGAGCCTCCTCTTCTCAAGGCTAAACAATCCCAGCTCCCTCAGCCTCTCCTCATAGGGCTTGTGCTCAAGGCCCCTCACCAGCCTCGTTGCCCTTCTCTGGACACGCTCAAGCACCTCAATGTCCTTCCTAAACTGAGGGGCCCAGAACTGGACACAGTACTCAAGGTGCGGCCTAACCAGTGCAGAGTACAGGGGCAGAATGACCTCCCTGCTCCTGTTAGGTATATGAACCTAACATGTAGACCTTTTTGCATGTATACCTTAATTTGCTTGAGTTGCTGGAAAAATCTCACAGGCTCCCTTGTTTCACCTGTGAAGACTGAGATGTGTTATTCAGCCTCCGGCAGTTTACAGTAGAAGGAAGCATGAGATGTGATGTCTAAGCCTGGGGTAATTCTCCTGTAACACAACTCCTTACGACCAGCTCCTGCCTTCCTTGTCTCTGCCTGAACAGACTGAAGGTCTTACCCTGTGTTGCTTTTCCAAGAAAACTTGCTGAAGCCTTATGCATGAGTACGCTCCATTCGATGGGGACATCACAGGGGGTCACAGTTATTGTGAAAGGCGCAAGGGCTCTGCCTTCCTCCAAGATGAAGTAGTACCTGCAAAGGCAGATTAGAAACAGGGGAAGCATCAGGAATTCAGGTAAGGCTCGTTGCGATCAACTGTCGAGTTGTGGGGTGCTCCACTGTTGGTAGAAATGACTGATGCCCTTTAAGGAGCATCAACACAAGCAGATGAGGGAGGTCTGAAATCTTCAGCCGTTGGAGGAGCGCAGGCTGTGTCTTTTTTCTACTTCACAAATATTTGCTGGCAGTTTTATCCACTTGCCATAGGCAAATTTTTCCTGCCGAATTTTA
Source organism: Rhinopomastus cyanomelas (assembly GCA_013400115.1). Classification (NCBI taxonomy): domain Eukaryota; kingdom Metazoa; phylum Chordata; class Aves; order Bucerotiformes; family Rhinopomastidae; genus Rhinopomastus; species Rhinopomastus cyanomelas. The sequence continues at coordinate 34,916 of VXBP01008319.1, read as the reverse complement.
ACATGCTTCAGGTGACCATCACGTCTCAGTACCTAACTGGTCATTTTGGATGATGGATGGAATTAAACTCTCTGCCTTCTAGACAACCTTCCACTGGCTGACTCTTGAGGGATTTGGTACACTTTTTCCCAGGATTTCCTGACGGGAGCTTAGTGAAAGCTCTCAGAACCTGTCCTCTGTGCTTTGCATATCTAGTGACATTTGGTGTCAGATGAAGCGGATGTAATGGAATGGTTTTTGCTAGTCCTGACCCTTAGCAGATGTCAAGAGCAGTTTTAACAAGTTCTGACTTCCTCGCCTTCACACCAGAGCGCTGTATGAGCAGTACAAAGCAGCATCAGTCTGCTTGGTCAGATTTAGATTCCTGTTTCAGTAAGCCCAGTCCTGTGTGTCACTCCTTTGCTGTTCTGTTTATTTGTCTTGCTTTGATGCATATGGGCTGTAGAGCCCAAAATGCATGGACTTGTGTCTCACTCTTCAGTTAAAGGTTTTTCTTGGTCATTAGTGAGACAAGACTATCTAGCTTGTCTCACTTACCAACCTCAGTGTCTGGCTTACTTTCAGGATAGGGTTAATCACTGGAAGTAGTTTGACATTTTAAAATACTTCACTTTAAACCAAAACTTGTTATCTTTTGTTTTCTGTTTGGACAATACAGGGGTTTACCTGTTAAACTGAAAGGGAGTTCTACTTCCTAATTGCAATCTTAACATAAGTGCATAGATAAAGGCACTTTTCCCTGAAATGTCAATACAAGGATTGCTCCTTGTTTTGCTGTCATGAGCTTTGTCACACATTATATAACATGTGCTGTGTTCCAGTTTCTGTGCAGTGTGTATCAGGACTGAACCATCTGGCTCACTCCCTGCTCCATGTATGTCAAACTCTGTATGTCCCTCGCTGACCAAGACTCTCATTAATGCTCTTGAAGAGTGTCTCTTCTCAGATAGGCTGATCAGTCTTGGCTGCTCAAGGTGAGCAGCTACTCAAGGTGTGCAGTGCCAATTGTAAGATCTGGATCATCCGCGTTTCTAGATATTGCAGGGGACTTTGCAGGTGTTTGGGGAAAGTGAACAATGTGTGGGATTTCTGCAACAAAGCACTTTGGGTGTCACCAAAGGTTTACAGTGGTTCAACAAAAACTTTTCCAGTGTGTGAGACACTACCAGAAGTTTATCTGATAATAAATCTGTGCAGATATTCAACTGGTTTAGGGGATAGTTAATTTGCTCGGTAGCATTCATGTATTTTACAGTGAATATAGGATGGGTTATGTGTCTCTGCACCTCTGAAGCCAGGCTGTGTATCGGACACAACTATTGGCTGTTGGAGCCCACTCATTCTCTATCGTCTTTGCTGGTCCTCTGGTGAACACCCCAGACAGCTGCTTGTGTGATAACACTTAAAGGGTATTTCTCTGGAATTTCTCAGCTCTGGAGGTGCAGAGCAGTTCTAGGCTTGTACCAAGTGTCAACTGAAAATAGGAGTGACCCAGTGGTTCTCACCTCTTTGGTATGTCCTTCAGCAAGTGAACTGTAGTTTCCTTTCCATCAGCGAGTATCAGAGGGTGGTAGAAATTGAAGAGATTGGCCTTGAAGCTCTGTTGGAAGCGGCTGGATGCTTTTATGGAGTGACACAAGAAAGCCACTGTGAGAAGATGGAGAGGCAGGTAAAACCAGAACCAGGACATCTTCAGCACTGTAAAATGAGATTACAAAAGTGAATGGAAACTGCAGTCTTTGGGGGACAAAACTATCAGTGACTCTCCAGGCATTCAAACAGTTTCTGTTTTGCTGAATTGATTAAAGTTCACAGAGAAATTGTTCTCAGAATGTCTCTGCAAGGATTTAATGACAGAAAATGCTATGAAAACTTTTATGATTGAAAAATACGGTCCATGTAGCATAGAAGCTACAGTTATGAAAGCACAGCAACATCCATTGCTGACAAAATGACTGGAGAATTACATTTAAAATATTTTTCTGAGTTTACTTTTAATTGAACCATAATTTTCAAACACACTGGAGGTTAATAGATACCAAACACCACTTCTGCCAAAGACCATATAATTTGTGTTTTATCCATGGTGACTATAGGTATGTGTAGAGAAGAGAGTCCCAATAACTTATTCAGAGCAGCATAAGAGACACCTCCATAGAATCAGAGAATCATTCAGGTTGGAAAAGACCCTTAAGATCATCAAGTCCAACAATTAACCATACTTTACCAAGTTGACCATTAAACAGTATCTCTAAGCATAATCTTCCTCTTTGGAACTTGTGAGAGCTCTGCTGCATTCACTCTGACAAGAGGTTCTAAAACTCATCTATTCCTTCTGCAGAAAGCAAAATAAATAAATAAATAGATAAATAGATAAATAGATAAATAGATAAATAGATAAATAGATAAATCATCAGCTTGGCGTCTATAAAAGAAATGTACAAAAAACTGTCATAAAAATAATTTCTGAAACTGCTGCTGTTATTTAAATAGTGCTGGTACATTGCAGAGAAAAGGCTCCAGAAAGGAATAAGAAATTGTGGTGGTACAGATGTGGGTTTATCGATTATCCTTACAACTCTTTGTCTGCTGCATCCAGCTTCAGAAAGAGAGGAGACAGGACAAAAGTATAAAGGACACAAAAAGGAGAAGCAGCATTAACACAGGTGCCAGCTGTAGCTCAAGGATTTGGAAAGCAGAGGGAGCTATGTCAGGAAGATCCCATCTTTCTTGTGAGGAAAAAGTATCTTACTGCACTTTACGAGCAGCAAGGAGTAAAGATCCTGGCTAGATCTGATTATTGGCTAATGACAACAGGACAAAAAGACAAAGGCTCCATCCTCTGTAATTTTTACTCTTGTCTGAGTTCAGCCTGTTCCCTGTGGTGCCTGCAAGTGTGTACAAGATCTCAGGCAGCCAAAGACCTACAATCAGAGCCTTCACAATTAAAGTACCTTTGTAAAAGGATGAGTTTCTTTATAAATCCATTCAGATTCTCAAAGTGAGGCCCCACTTTTAGTGTCAGTGAGATTCCTGTTGAAATAATCACTACCAGGTCATCTAAACACATTATTTAACACCCTAGTAAAGTTGGGAAATTCTCTTCACATTCAACATAAATCCCCAAATATTTTGCTTTACCTTCAACAGTGGAAGCAGAGTTAGTCTGTGCTGCAGAGAGGATTAAAAAGTAAATAAATAAAGGACAAGCTCAGTCTTTCTGCTGCTTAAATGACAGGATCTTGCAAACCACACTGATACTGTAGCAGCACTGATACCATTGTCCAGCAAAACAAACAGACTGAGTGAGCAACCCAGCCTATAATCAGCTTATCCCAAACAGAACATCATCCTGAAGGCTGATTTCACTCGATTACACAAACCCTATAGTCTCCCAGACTCTTAGAAATATGTTACATACAAAGATAAGTACTTTGCTTACCTATTGTGTTCCTGGCCCGCCGATCTCCAGACCCACTTGTTTTCTTTGCCAAAAGGAGTATAAAATAAAGCAACAACTACTTTTCAGATCTCTGTAGGCAGATGAAAACCAAAACTGCGCAATCAGTTTAACAGGACAGAGCTGATTTTTCCATATGGCTCCTCAGCAGACATCGTAACTGAAATCCTCCAAGGGAAAAAAAAAATCAACAACCAGGCAGAGATTTGGTCTTTTCTTGAATTGGGTGTTTTCAAAGGTTTTTGTAAACTTGTGGAATTTCGCAGCCTTTGAAGTCCTGATTGTTGCTCTTCTGGTTCTAGAGGTCCTTCTGGACGGCTGCAAAACACTATGTTCTCACTTACATTGCCCTGGGACTTCACTCCTGCCCGCAGTGTCAGGCAGACTGTTCGAGCAGCTTAATCCAGGCTGGAGAGTGGGTCTTTGACAGAACTGCACAGAGAGGAGGAGGAGGGCGGTGAGATGGAGAGGACAAACACTATTAACCCTTGTTAGCCCTTTCTACAAGCCAGCAAGGGATGACTGATCTCCTCCAGATAACCCAGATAACCGAGTGTATTAGCAGCTTGGTGGACCCTCCATGAAGCACACGATCTCACTGCTGAAGTTCCAGATTGCTTCAGGTGCTGTGGTTCTGCAGTGCTTTGGTGTTTTTTTAAGGGACCAACAGGTGCTGGCTGGATCACAAAGCCCTGTATGGGACGGAATGCTCTGTGATTTTTAAGCAGGCTGGAATTAGCAACCCTTTGAAGACTCTCAGGAATCCACTGAATAGAGCTGAGCAGATTTCTTGGCATCCAGAGGCTGCATAAGAAAGAAACTCAAAAAGTGTGTGGGCTACAGGAGTATTTCTGGTGTGAAAATGTTATGGCTGAGGGATGAGGCATGAAAAGGGCTCATGGGAAACACCACCAACCATTGCTTCTGCTGTTTGCGCTGTGAAATAATTGTAGCAAAGCCATGGATGTGAAAGAGGCTGTTGTTCCTGCTTGTGTTTGGAATCATTGAACGGTTTGTGTTGGAAGAGACCGTAGAGATCATCTAGGCAGTTTACACTTGTAGATGGCAGCAATAATAAGGATGTTGTTCGCCTAAGATTTGCTAAAAGTTTACTTGCAGAAAAGGTTTGCTGAGCAGCTGCACTTTTACAAAAGGATGGTATTTTCAGAATACTGGCACTGTGGAGTTGGGAAAGGACACTGCAAGATGTTTGCTTGACTACTATAAACAATAGGGTAAATAGCAAAGAGCTGAAGTGTAGGAGCAAGGATGTCTGGTGAAAGAGGCTGCTAAGATGATTTAGATATTGAAATAGTCCCATTCCTTTCACAATGATTTCTCATGCACTTAATACATGTGTGTGTGCTCTTCCTTGCTTTGCTAGAGCAGGAGGCACATTTGTAGATTTAGAGCTTCACTGAAGCAGTATCAAAGGGAAAAATAATGTTCTCTGTGGAGAAAATCAAGAGCTATATTCACGAATCATAAGCTTGACTAGACTCAGTGGAGTTATAACTGGAATAAATCAAATCCTCACTAGCAAAACACAGTCTGCAGTGAGTAGGCTGTGCTGCACCTCAGAGTTGAGAAGGGCTGCCCAAGAGATCCTATGTTTGTCACAACACCCCTGACCATCAACACCTTTCACAAATGCAAGAGATGGCCCACTTTGACACCAGAGCATGAAGTTATGCTCTGTACAGAATCATATATTCATCTAGACTGGAAAAGACTTTTAAGCTCATCGAGTGCAGCCATTAACCTCAGGCCACAGCTAAACCACATCCCTAAGCTCCAGATCTCCACAACTTTGAAACATGTCCAGGGATGGCAATTCACCCACCCACCTCCCTCTTATCTAGTAGCTCTGCTATAAGTTTATCAATGCTAAACCAAATAGAGCTCTGCTGAGATGGGTGCATGAAGTCAGAGACCTCACCTGAAGCTCTCAAAGTTACCTCAGATATGTAATTTCTGGAACCTACCCTTGGTTAAGTCACCTTCCTCTGGAACCAATGTCCATGTGAAGGGCCAAGAGATCTTTAGTCATCTCCATTAATACAATATATGGAAGGGTGGTGACAGGACTACAGCATCTTCCCACTCACCTCCCAGCTGGATCTAAGCCAGGTCACTGCCTCAACACGATTTCCCTGAGCCCCCAGCCCTGCTCAGGGAGTTCTGTTTCATGAAACTCTGTAAGTGCATTACAAATGCATAGAGGAGTGAACAGAAATCTGGTCTTTCAGTTCTGAGACAAGTCATATGCTCCTCTTCTGTCTTCTGCACACCCACATATCCTACAAACCACTGAGCTGAAATTATCTTTGATCCCAACTACGTATCAACCTGCAAAATACTTTCTTGACTAATTTACATTTCTGAATTCTGTTCATAGCCCTATGGGTGTCTGACATTTTCTAGTGTCTTCTGTATTGCATCTGTGGGAGAATTAGACCGTCCAAAACACATTTTGCATTTTCAGTGTGTGCGAGCTGCAGCTTCTTACCCTTGGCAGAAGAATCTACTGCTGGCTTGTCCTTATGGAAAAGAGGGTGGGAATTTCTATAAGAAATCCTTCCTGAGTGGAGGGATTGTTGGAATTATTGCTTGACAGCTACCAGAGCTAGTGCATCCTTGAGATGTTAACACTCTTCTGGTTAGTATTACTGCTCAGAAAAAAGCATCATCTTAGCCACACAGCTGTGCTCCAGAAAGAATCACACCTCTCTCTGAAGCCGTGAAAAATAAGCCAAAGCAAAGTCTGGCACTTGAGATCAACTGAGAGTAACGTTGTGCGGCAGCTGCTTCTATTTCTTCAAGTTTTATCAAATCCTGACAATGCACAAGCACTTGGAGAACTGACTGATACAAAAAGCCTTAGTTTGTCCATAGTCAGCAGCACTAATACGCAGGAGAGACGGGGAATTGGTTAGAAGTGAAAAGCAGCAGTTTTCTGCAGAATGTGCCCAGGTAGGAGTGTAGGTTTCCTCAAATGCATTGGTGACAATTTCCTGATGCAAATGATGGAGGAGCCTGCCTACTAGGAGAAGAGCACTGCTGAATCTTGAACTCAACAACAAAGAAGGGTCTGGTTGAAGCAGTAAAGGTTGAGGACAGCCTTGGTTGCAGTGACCATGAGATGGTGGAGTTTGGGGTCTCATGTGTCAGGAACAGAATACCTAGAAGAATCACAACCCTGGACTTCAGGAGGGACAACTTTGGCCTTTTCAAGAATTTGCTGGGGGAAATTCCATCAGACAGGGTACTGGCAGGGAAAGGGGCCCAAGATAGCTGGTTAGCATTCCAAGACCACTTCTTTCAAGCCCAAGATCAGAGCATTCCAACAGGAAGGAAGTCAAGGAAGGAGGCCAAAAGACCTGTGTGGTTAGACAGAGAGCTGCTGGGCAAGCTGAAGAGCAAGAAGAAAGTTTCTTGGTCATGGAAGGAGAGGATGGCCACTTGGGGTGATTATAAGGCTGTAGTCAGAGGATGTAGGGATGCAACCAGAAAGCCAAAGGCTCCATTGAGTTAAACCTTGCAAGAGAGGTAAAAGGCAACAGAAAGGGCTTCTTCAAACACATTGCAGGTAAAACTAAACTTAGAGGCAGTGTAGGCCCCCTGCTGAACGAGGTGGGTGCTGTGGAGACAGAGGATATAGATAAAGCAGAGATACTGAACATCTTCTTTGCCTCTGTCTATACCAAACCTCAGACTGCTGAGTCTTTAGAGGAAGTTGAGGCAAGAGAAGAGTTTGCCATGGTTAATGAGAACTGGGTTAGGTATCAGCTGAGCAACTTCAAGACACACAAATCCAGGGGCCCGGATGGGATGCACCCACAAATGCCAAGGGAGATAGCTTAAGTCATTGCTAAAACACTCTACATCATCTTTGGTACGTCGTGGAGATTACGGGAGGTGCCTGGGGACTAAAGGATAGCAAATGTCACTCCAGTCTTCAAAAAGGGTAAGAAGGAGGACCAAGTAACTATAGACCAGTCAGCTTCACCTCCATCTCAGGAAGGGTGATGGGACAATTGGTCCTGGTCGAGGTCTGTAGGAACATCAAGGACATGAGGGACAGTCAGCATGGCTTCACCAAAGGGAAAGTCATGCTTGACTAACCTGATAGCCTTTTATGAGGGCATAAGCAGGTGGATAGATGATGGCAAAGCAGTGAATATGGTCCACCTTGACCTCAGTAAAGCATTTGACACAGTCTCACATAGCATTCTCGCAGCCAAACTGAGGCAGTGTGATCTAGATGGTTGGGTAGTGAGGTGGATCGTGAACTGGCCGCAGGATAGAAGCCAGAGAGTCATGGTGAATGGGACAGAGTGTAGTTGGAGACTTGTAACTAGTGGTGTGCCCCGGGGGTCGGTGCTGGGACCAGTCTTGTTAAATGATGACTTGGATGAGGGATTAGAGTGCAGTGTCAGCAAGTTTGCTGATGACACAAAGCTGGGTGCTGTTGCCAACACCCCAGCAGACTGTGCTGCCATTCTACAGAACCAGGACATGCTGGAGAGCTGGGTGGGAAGAAACTGAATGAGCTATAACAAGGGTAAGTCTAGAGTCTTGCATCTCGGCAAGGACAACGCCAGGTACCAGTATAGGTTGAAGCAGGGGACTGACCTGTTAGAGAGCAGTGTAGGAGAAAGGGACCTGGGGTTCCTGGTGGACAGCAGGATAGCCATGAGCCAGCAATGTGCCCTTGTGGCCAAGACCAGTAGCATCCTGTAGTGTATCAGAAGAGGGGTGGTTAGCAGATGGGGAGAGGTTCTTCTTCCCCTCTACTCTTCTCTTGTGAGACCACATCTGCAATATTGTGTCCAGTTCTGGGCCCTTCAGTTAAGGATACAGAACTGCTGGAGGGAGTCCATNGATCGTGAACTGGCCGCAGGATAGAAGCCAGAGAGTCATGGTGAATGGGACAGAGTGTAGTTGGAGACTTGTAACTAGTGGTGTGCCCCGGGGGTCGGTGCTGGGACCAGTCTTGTTAAATGATGACTTGGATGAGGGATTAGAGTGCAGTGTCAGCAAGTTTGCTGATGACACAAAGCTGGGTGCTGTTGCCAACACCCCAGCAGACTGTGCTGCCGTTCTACAGAACCAGGACAGGCTGGAGAGCTGGGTGGGAAGAAACTGAATGAGCTATAACAAGGGTAAGTCTAGAGTCTTGCATCTCGGCAAGGACAACCCCAGGTACCAGTATAGGTTGAAGCAGGGGACTGACCTGTTAGAGAGCAGTGTAGGAGAAAGGGACCTGGGGTTCCTGGTGGACAGCAGGATAGCCATGAGCCAGCAATGTGCCCTTGTGGCCAAGACCAGTAGCATCCTGTAGTGTATCAGAAGAGGGGTGGTTAGCAGATGGGGAGAGGTTCTTCTTCCCCTCTACTCTTCTCTTGTGAGACCACATCTGCAATATTGTGTCCAGTTCTGGGCCCTTCAGTTAAGGATACAGAACTGCTGGAGGGAGTCCATCACAGAGCCACGAAGATGATGAAGGGAGTGGAACATCTCCCTTACGAGAAAAGGCTGAGGGAGCTGATTCTCTTTAGTTTGGAAACTGAGGGGTGACCTCATTAATGTCTATAAATACATGAAGGGTGGGTGTCAGGAGCATGGAGCCAGGCTCTTCTCTGTGTCATCTAATGACAAGACGAGGGACAATGGTTGTGAGCTGGAACATAGGAGGTTCCACATAAATACAAGATGAACTTCTTCACAGTCAGGGGTGATGGAGTTGCCCAGGGAGGTTGTGGATCTCTGGAGATATTTAAAACCTGACTAGACATGTTGCTGGAGAGCTGGGTGGGAAGAAACTGAATGAGCTATAACAAGGGTAAGTCTAGAGTCTTGCATCTCGGCAAGGACAACGCCAGGTACCAGTATAGGTTGAAGCAGGGGACTGACCTGTTAGAGAGCAGTGTAGGAGAAAGGGACCTGGGGTTCCTGGTGGACAGCAGGATAGCCATGAGCCAGCAATGTGCCCTTGTGGCCAAGACCAGTAGCATCCTGTAGTGTATCAGAAGAGGGGTGGTTAGCAGATGGGGAGAGGTTCTTCTTCCCCTCTACTCTTCTCTTGTGAGACCACATCTGCAATATTGTGTCCAGTTCTGGGCCCTTCAGTTAAGGATACAGAACTGCTGGAGGGAGTCCATCACAGAGCCACGAAGATGATGAAGGGAGTGGAACATCTCCCTTACGAGAAAAGGCTGAGGGAGCTGATTCTCTTTAGTTTGGAAACTGAGGGGTGACCTCATTAATGTCTATAAATACATGAAGGGTGGGTGTCAGGAGCATGGAGCCAGGCTCTTCTCTGTGTCATCTAATGACAAGACGAGGGACAATGGTTGTGAGCTGGAACATAGGAGGTTCCACATAAATACAAGATGAACTTCTTCACAGTCAGGGGTGATGGAGTTGCCCAGGGAGGTTGTGGATCTCTGGAGATATTTAAAACCTGACTAGACATGTTCTTGTGTGACTTGATCTAGGTGAACCTGCTGTGGCAGGGGGATTGGACTAGATGGCCTTTTGAGGTCCCTTCCAATCCCTGATGTTCTGTGATTCTGTGAATAGTTTTTTGGAAACTGGTGGGTTCTACTGGCAGGATAAAAAGTAAATGGCCTTCTACATCTTGGACATCTTGGATGCATAGCCCTCATGATGATGTGTCTGTGCAGAGAAGTTATCTAGGGAATTATGGAACTCTTCATCGGGGCATGGAATGACATGACAAAGTGGAATATTTTTAAGCTGCAAAAGGGTAGATTTGTGCTGGACATTAGGAAAAGGCTCTTTAATCTGTGGGTGGAGGTTAACTGGAACAGGCTGCCTAGAAAGATAGTAGAGGCCCCAGAAACATTCAGGCTTGATGGGGCTCTCAGCAATCTATTCTAGTTAGAGATGTCCCTGNTGCTGTGGCAGGGGGATTGGACTAGATGGCCTTTTGAGGTCCCTTCCAATCCCTGATGTTCTGTGATTCTGTGAATAGTTTTTTGGAAACTGGTGGGTTCTACTGGCAGGATAAAAAGTAAATGGCCTTCTACATCTTGGATGCATAGCCCTCATGATGATGTGTCTGTGCAGAGAAGTTATCTAGGGAATTATGGAACTCTTCATCGGGGCATGGAATGACATGACAAAGTGGAATATTTTTAAGCTGCAAAAGGGTAGATTTGTGCTGGACATTAGGAAAAGGCTCTTTAATCTGTGGGTGGAGGTTAACTGGAACAGGCTGCCTAGAAAGATAGTAGAGGCCCCAGAAACATTCAGGCTTGATGGGGCTCTCAGCAATCTATTCTAGTTAGAGATGTCCCTGCTTGTTGTAGAGATGTTGGACTAGATGACTTTTGGAGGTCCCTTCAACCCAGTACATTCTGTCTACTAAAATTATACAAGAGGGGTTTGACTTAGAAGTCCCTTCCCAGGAGAAGATGCTGGCACCTTTATGGTTGAGTATGATCTTTCTTGGATGCTGGTGAAACACCTAAAGGTTATGGACATGTGATTACCCATCTCTATTTTTATATTTTGTGTTTTTAAGAATGTTTTGAAATTAGTTAAAGGAGTCTATTGAGGAATTTCCTGTGCTCTCACCTTGTGGGACATGAGAAATTTTTTCTGAGGTCGCTGTATGCAACCTAATAGTGAAAAATCCTCCATATGCTAAGGGAATTTATTTCTCCACAAGTTCAGTGCAGCAGAAAAAAACCCTGCCAGTGCCCAGCCAGGAATTGGCACTGCACTAACAGCTTCCTTTTGAATTAATGAGGGAAACATATTGAAGGACCTGAGCTGCTGTTCTAACTTCCCTTTAATTTTGCCATACCCTTAGGTTCAGGCTAAGTCCTGTTAAATAAGGCCTTAGGAAACACCTATGAAATTCGCCTCAAAGCAGGAAAGCAGTGTAATGCTTTGGGCAGGTATGGAAGAACAAGGTGAGGTTTTTCAGGTCAGTTTAGAATGTTGTGGGAAGAGAAGAATTCTGCTTGTCTTAATAAGTTGACCTTACGTATTTTGTTTACAGCTAGCGCTGTTTGTGCTACATGCCAAAGGATTAAACTTGTATAAATAGAACTAATCAGTTCCAGTGGACATGGAGTATCCAAATGTGGTGGAGGTTCTCAAAGTGCTGGTTTATCTCCTCCCAGTAAGAAGTTAGACAGGGGCAGCAGATGCTGAGTAGCCAGGCTCAGTCTTAACACACACCAGGGAGTTTGCAGCAACTGAAATTTCATCCTACAGCACTGAGCAGTTTTTCATAGGAATATAATTATTGGTCCTTGCTTCACTTGTCCTCATGAGCTACTGCAGTTTGGTCCCAGGAGCTTTACACTATAAACTGCCTTTCATAGTACTGGAAGACAGCCTGAATTGATTTTCCTCTGTGGTAGCCAGCAAAGAAGGAGTTAACCACTGTCCTCTTTTCTGCCTTTGCTGGCTGGAGTCACTGGCATCCCATCTGGTCCAGACTGTCCGTAGCTCTTCCCGACATTCTCTGGGGAAACCACTACAATACCCAGGATTTTTAACAATCCTTAACAGATTGGGGGCCACATATGGAGCAAAATTATTAGATTATAAGAAATCCAATCACATTTGCTGCCCTGGCCTTGTATTTTTAAGCATTTGAGATCAGGCTTTCTGCTCAAAGATTTCAGATGTAACAGCAACAAAGTTTTGAGGCTCAACTCTCCATCTTGTCCCCAGAGGACAAGAATCTGTCTTAATGCTTGATTGTAGGAATTTAATGAATAAGTTAACATCATGTCTGATGAAATCTGCCACTTTGGTCATAAATTGTCACAAAGACCCACTGCTAGTGGTGATTTGAGTTAGGCTGTGGAGAGGCAGGGATATGGAAGCTACTCATACATAAGTATATGGAAAGGGAAAAGTAATCTCTGTGCCTGGTTTGTGAGGTTGTGCTTCTCAGTTAAAATGAGCTGCATGCTTCACCTGAGAGTTTCACAATAAGATTTTATCTCTGTGAAACTTTTTAAGCATAATTCTTTATTGAGCAAATCCCTCTAAAAGTTAAGGGTAACAGCAAACAGAAAATTATGGCGCTGGTACTACAGCCACGTCTCCCTGCATCTCTTGGTATTGCCTTTCCTTTTGGAGTTTGAGTATTTAGCAAAATCCCCTGAGACAGTAGAAGAGACTGGAGATAGGTGGGAGCATGTGTTCATCTGCATGGACAGCTGCCTTGGCACCCACACGTGTACCTACAGACCAGTCTGTTGCCCATTCTCTGTGCTCCTCCACTGTGATCCCTCATGACCAGAGAGGTTGTGGAGTCTACATCTCTGTAAACACTTAAACACCACCTGGACATGTTCCTGTAGGATCTACTGTAGGTGATCCTGCTGTAGCAGGGGTGTTAGACTGGAGGATCTCCAGAGGTCCCTGCTAACCCCCACCATTCTGTGATTACTCACCTGCAGTGTTGAGACCATCCCCATCCCTTCCACAGCCTACCTGTCCTCTAGTCCCCTTTGATCATCCTCTACCTTCCTTTGATATTTATATGGGATCAATAAATGCTGATCTGGCTCTGTCAATTTTCTTTCCTACATGTTTGTCCTGGCGTGGATTTTCCACTTAGAAAATTTTATTATCCAAATGGTCTTGCTAATCCTTGTCCTGATGTCTTGGATAGGATAAGGTCCTATAAGCACCCCATGCTGGCATCAGTCTGCCAGGCTGCTGAAAGCAGGGATCACTGTCCTGGGACAGCTTAAAAACCAGAGGGATTTGTTTTGTCTCTGGCACTGATCTGCAGTAGAATCTTAGTAGGAGATGGAAAACCATCGCTCTAGCATAGTTGCACAGCTAAGACAAGGGATTAACAGCAGTGGCTGCAGCTAGATAATGCTTTAGGGTCTCTAGGAGAATTGCACTGTTGATTTTTTTTTAGAAGACCCCCTTGGTTGCTCTAAACTTTCAAGATATTTCATAGACTCATTAATTTTTCACAGGGAAGGATAAATAGGCAGCTGGAAAAGAGTTCAGAACATGGGTTATTTACACTTAATTTGTAAATGATGAAGCTGAAAGCTGACACTTCATGGTGCTTGCTGTCATTTCATCATGAAATTAAATGAATCTCTCAGTCCGCTGTATCTGGCATAACCTGAACATCTGTGCTTCCAGGCAGTTTCTAACAGCATGTTCAGTAACTGAACCTTTAGGGGTAAGAGGCATTTCCTTTGTGATAGAATCATCTAGGTTGGAAAAGACCTTTAGGTCATCAAGTCTAACCATTAACCAAACTTTCCCAAGCCCACTGCTACGCCGTGTCCCTAAACTCCAGACCTGTACAACTGTCAAACGTGTCTTGGCATGGTCTGGGTAGAAACTGTGACTCTATCCTGGCTCCAGAACCATGTGGTTTCCTCTGTATACTGAAGAAACAACCCCACCAAATCATCCCATAAAGCTTCTGCAGCACAAGTTAAAAATCATGGTGGTGGCCTGGCCAGTTGCAGTTGGTTCATTGTGTGGCCTTCAAGCCATCTTTTATGCCATGCAGTGCTACTCCCTGGCTTCTTGCTCCTGTGTCCAAGGCTCTTGAGACTTCTGATAACTACCTTTTCAGCATGAAGTTTCCTCAAAAGTCTGAAGAATGGGTTCTTCATCAGAAATCTTTGAACTTTCCTTCTCTATCTGTAAGCTTCTGTGAAATTAATGCCTTGCTTTTTTTCCTACATGGAATTGTTCTTGGTTTGGGTCAGACTTGATGCTAATTTGTGTCTATATAATATTAGGACTGATATTAAGTTACCTAACATTTTTATGTTACTAGAGTCCTGGGATGAGAGAGAAGCTGCTATCTGAGGAGGAAAGGGAAAGAAGGCACTTTCTTTGCCTCTGTCTATACTTCTTGGAGCTGTCCTAATATCAAACTCCAGACTGCTGAGGCTCCAAGGGACATTGAGGCAAGAGAGGAGTTTGCCCTGGTTAATGACATCTGCGTTAGGTATCATTTGAGCAACCTGGAGGTACACAAATCCATGGTCCCTGATGGGATGCACTCACAAGTGCTAAGGGAGGTGGCGGAAGTTATGGCTAGGCCACTCTCCATCATCTTGGCTAAGTCATGGGGATCAGAAGAAGCCTGGGGACTCATGATAGCAAATGTCACTGCAATATTCAAAAAGGTTAAGAAGGAGGACCAAGTAACTGCAGACCAGTCAGCCTCACCTCCCTCCCAGGAAAGGTGATGGAACAATTTGTCCTGGACGAGGTCTGTAGGAACATCAAGGACGATATGATCAGTCGGGACAGTCAGCATGGCTTCAGCAAAGGGAAGTCATGCTTGACCAACCTGATAACCTTTTCCAAGGGCATAAGCAGGTGAATAGATGATGGCAAAACAGTGGATATTTTCTACTGTGACTTCAGTAAAGCAATGACACAGTCTCACATAGAATCCTTGCAGCCAAACTGAGGCACTGTGGACTGGATGATGAGGTAGCAAGGTGGATCGTGAACTGGCTGCAGGACAGAAGCCAGAGAGTAGTGGTCAGTGGGACAGAGTCTAGTTGGAGGCCTGTATCTAGTGGAGTGCCCCAGGGGTTGGTACTAGGACCAGTACAATTCAATCTATTCATTAATGACTTAGATGATGGATTAGGGTGCACTGTCAGCAAGTTTGCTGATGATACAAAGCTGGGTGGTGTTGCCAACACCCCAGCAGACTGTGCTGCCATTCTGCAGGACTGGGACAAGATGCAGAACTGGGCAGGGAGATACTGAATGAAGTATAACAAGGGTAAGTGTAGAGTCTTGCCTCTGGGCAAGAACAACCCTAGATACCAGTATAGGTTTGGAACTGACCTGTTGGAGAGTAGTGTAGGAGAAAGGGACCTGGGGTTCCTGATGGACAGCAGGATGACCAAGAGCTGGCAATGTGCTATTGTGGCCAAGAAGGCCAACAGCATCGTGGAATATATCAGAATGGGAGTGGTTAGAAGATTGAGAGGCTATTCTGCCACTCTGCTCTGCACTATTGAAATCACATTTGGAGTATTGTGTCCATTTCTGGGCCCCTCAGTAGAAGAACACGGAGCTGCTAGAGAGAGTCCAGTGCAAAGACACAAAGAAGATGAGGGAAGCAGAATACCCCCCTTATGAGAAAGGCTCAGGGAGCTGAGTCTCTTCTCCAAAGTGGAGACTGAGGGGTACTTCATTAATATCTACAAATATGTGAAGGTTGGGTGTCAGGAGGATGGAGCCAGGCTCTTCTCAATCTCATCTAGTGATGGGATGAGGGGCAAAGGGTGAGGAGCTGGAACATAGGAGGTTCCATATGAATATCAGAAGGAACTTCTTCACAGTGAGGGTGATGGAGCACTGGAACAGGCTGCTCAGCAGGGTTGTGGAGTCTCCTTCTCTGGAGATGTTTAAAACCCGCTTGGATATGTTCCGTGTGACTTGGTCTAGGTGATGGTGCTGTGTCAGGGGGATTGGACTAGATGATCTTTCAAGGTCCCTTCCAATCCCTAATGTTCTGTTATTTTGTGATTTACCTGATGGAGGAGGGAAAATCTGATGCAGTATCTCACCTCAGAATGCAAGTAGACTTTCCTCAAAGATCTGCTTAGAAATACTAACCAGTTTTTTAGAGAAGTCTCTCTGCCATGGTATTTCAACTACAGAAGTGTGAGGACATGGAATTAATCTTCATGCTCTGACATGTCCATCAGATCCAGCCACAGAAGGATGCTGAACTAGGGAATGGACGTTGCGCTTGTATGAAGATGTGAAGTCTCGCAGGCAGCTAAGGAAACTCAGCAGTCAACATGATCAAGACAAATGAGATGGAGTTTTGGCCAAGATGGCTTCATTCCTGGGCTTTAGAAGGCTGCATATGAGCTCTCTGAAGTTCAGAGCAGATGATGGTGCTGTTATGAATAAGCCAACAAAGTATATTCAAAGTTTTCTTGTTTTATTTTTAATATAAATGTCACTCTTTTGCAGAGGGAACCCTTTTTTCCTTTCTTCACAACAGTAGAAGCACTATCTGAAGGGGGCCTACAGAAGGGCTACAAAAGGGCTGGGGAGGGACTGTTTAGGATGTCAGGTAGTGACAGGACTAGGGGCAATGGATCACAGCGGGAGATGGGTAGATTTAGAGTGGATGTGAGGAGGAAGTTCTTTACCGTGAGAGTGGTGAAGGCCTGGAATGAGTTGCCCAGGGAGGTGGTTGGGGCCCCATCCCTGGAGGTGTTTAAGGCCGGGCTGGATGGGGCTCTGGCCAGCCTGGTCTAGGGTGGCATGTCCCTGCCTGTGCTGGGGGGGTTGGAACTGGATGATGGCTCCTTCCAACCCTGAGTGATTCTGATTCCATAACTTCTCCAGTGAGGTGAGCCTGCTCTGACAGGGGGATTGGACTAGATGATCTTTCGGGGTCCCTTCCAGTCCCTGATGATTCTATGATTCACTTGAGGGCCAAAATTTGCAAGAACTACTTGAGAATTATTGACAACGCTTCTCCTGCCAGAGAAGTTCTGTATGGAGTGGGCAGTTACAAAGCAGAGCCTTTGGCCTGGAGAATCATCTCTGGATTAGAAAGGTGTTAAGAATGCCTAAGCTTGCAATTGCACAGTTTAAAAAGCCAATTGAAGAATTATTAAAGACACAAAGACCTCAGCTGAAGTACAGATGGGCCCCTTGTCTCTGAGAGAGGAACCACACATGACTTCATCATTGCTATAGAGTTACTCACTGTGCAGAAGAGACCCACAGGGCTGGCAGCCTGATCAGACAGTTTCCACTTATTAAAAAAAAATGTGTGCGACTGCTTCTGCCAGCTGCTTTGAGTGTATCTACCTATTAACTTCCCACAACAGAGATTTCCCTGAGATTTTCCACTTCTCGAAAAAAACTCCTTTTCCATGCTGGTGGCTCCAGCAGGAGGATCTGAGACTGTAGGTCCCTTCATTATTTGGAACACTTGAGGGTCCCAAGTCCACACTATGGACCTCAGTGCTGTACGCTGGGTGATCACTAGCAAACTGTTCTCAGCTTGTGCATCACAAGGATGGTTCCACGCTAGAGGAGCAAACTGATCTAGATGCCTTTTCCAGGATCTTTCTTCCATGGGCAGCTGGGAATGAAAACTCTAATATTAGCTGATGAAGAGAAGAAATGATGAAAACCCTGCTATTAGCTGATGAAGACAGGAAGACCAGTCACATCCAGTACGTTGTAGGTTACATTTCCTATAAGCCCTGCTCTTTTCCACTTTCCGATTCTCTCTGCATGTTCTCACCCATTTAATTCCATTTCCTACCCATCACGTTGCATGGAGCTGAGGTGCTTTGGGTGAGCACATGGGAACACACAGCCTTAGGCAGTCCTCACTATGATTCCCTATGAACCCCATTGTGAAGATGACCCTTCCCCATGAGAAACATTCGGTACAGTTCCAGGATTTCCAGTTTCCTCCATTTCTGATTTAATCTCCACTGTTCACTCAGGGCAGGTGTGTCTTTGGTCTTCCCTTTCTCTTCAGTGAGAAATAGTTTTATTTTACCTTCCTGCTAAACCAGAAAGAGTAAAGAAATTTGGGAAATATTTGCAAACCCTGGTAAAATCATAAGCTATTCTAGGTGCCAGAAATAAAAAAATCAACTAAATAACCATCTGGAAATAACAGCAATATTTTCACAGCAACATAAAAGCATAACTTATAAGAGTCGTAGTGTGGCTGTAGCTGCTTATATTGTCCCTGTATTAAAATACCAATTTCTGGACCATATGTAACAAGTTGGGCTGCAGTTTCACAGATTGTGCTGCCCTTGACATTTTTTGCCATCAAAGGTATCTTAAAAAGCCACTAGATGACTCCTGTGTGGTAACATTACCTCTATTTCTGTCTATCAGTAACAGGCACCTCTGAGAGATGCCGTATTAACGTCTCCATTTACGTTTTCATCATTCATTCTCTTTACTGATTCACAGTTACATCAAACTGGTGTCATTTAGAAGTCAGATGGTGCCAAAAACTCCCAATAAAAAAAAAAATTATCATTTTCCTGAGGTGCTAAATCTCTTTCTTGTGTATTTCCAAATAACCCCTCAGCTCTTAGGTCTTTTTTCCTGACCTCAGATAAGCAACCTGACCATAAGACCCCTGTTTGGGGCATGGCTTGGTGTAGTTCACACTATAAGGCGGGGGTCCTCAAACTTTTTAAACAGGGGGCCAGTTCACTGTCCCTGTGACACTGTCAGGGGCTGGGCTATAGTTTGGAAAAAAATGAATGAATTCCTGTGTACACTGCACATATTTTATTTGTAGTAGTGACAAAAAACAGGAAAAAGAATGCAATATTAAAAATGAAGAACAATTGTAACCAACAAAAATAATATTTCAATGTGGACTATGGGCCTGCTGTTGGCTAATGAGATGGTCAATGTTAGGTTCCATATTTGTCACTGCTAGTAGTAGCAAGTGATGCAAGTGTTCATCAGTTAGTCCCACTGGTGCTGGCTGGTTTGTGCTGCCTGGCTTGTTCTGCCTGGGGGCTGGAGGGAGGGAGGGAGAGATGGGGGATCCGCCCACCTTGCTGATGCCGCTGCCTCCATCCTCAGCCAGGCCATGCAGTCAGCTTGCCCTGCTCAGGTACTGTGGAATGGGGCATCTGTCCTGCCACTCTTGTTTCTGTTCCTGCCTCCTCTCCTGACACTACCTTAGGAAATCTCTTCTCTAGACGATCCTGAATTCTTTAGG
Source organism: Rhinopomastus cyanomelas (assembly GCA_013400115.1). Lineage (NCBI taxonomy): Eukaryota > Metazoa > Chordata > Aves > Bucerotiformes > Rhinopomastidae > Rhinopomastus > Rhinopomastus cyanomelas. The sequence continues at coordinate 15,708 of VXBP01008319.1, read as the reverse complement.
TAAAGCCAAAAATATAAATGTCTAGCTGAGCCAATGTGGCTACAGCTGTGTTGGGTTCTCTTCCAGCTCAGGCACAGAAAAGATGTCCACCTCCAAAGGTATGGAAGCAATTAGAGGCATCTGTTTTGAATCTGACTTCACACCTAACTCCTAAGTGTCCTTCTGCAGCATGCCTGCATGTGCTTTGTGAGCCAGCCCAGCAGGTCTGTGAATGCTGCTTGTTTTTCCTGTCACCTAAAACTTGGTGCACACCAGCACAGTGAGGACTAACCTGCAGTCTTCTGCTTTGCCTTTGTTTGTTAGTGTTTCTTGCTGGGGTTGCAGGGGATGGATAAATAAATAAAAACAGGCAGAAGGGATGCAGACAAAGGCAATAATCTTGGCAGGCTGTTTTTCCTGAGACTTGGAGCCAGCCTTTGCTCTGATACCTTCACTGCTCCCAATGGAAATGACAGGGCAAACGAGCAGTAAGGAGAAGTCCCACATAGCAGATACACTGCAAAATAACAGTTATATTTGATATTCACAGGGCCAATTACATCAGCCGAAAGAAATGTTACAGCAACCGTGCACAAACCCAGCAAGCAGTGGTCCTGCAGGTGACTGTGGAGTTACCTTGTAAGTGTTTAATGAGGCTCTATCTGGTTCTTTTTTGTGGGGAATCTTATCTGTGAATTACCTCGCTGTGTTGGTTGCATGCTTTTTGTTTTGGGGGTCTATTTTGTAATTGGGAGTGAAGGGCTGGTATCCTGGCTCTTAACTGAAGGCAGATGCCCCTTTTAGTTACTGCCTTGGAAATTTTCTTAAACTGGCATTTCTGCATGGAGCTATTTGGTGGTGTTGGGAAAGGAGGAAAATGCTGCCATGAGTTGTCTGTGAGTGTAAAACATCTCAGAATAGGGACTAGACTCTTAAAGACCTCCTTCCCTTTTCCTTTCAGGCTTTGTTTAGACTGCTTCAGGATTTATCCTATAAACTTCTGTCTGTTCTTCCTAGAAAAGCCTTTTGAACAAGTGGATGTGCTCTCACATGAATATTTGCAGCTCAAACGCTGTGGATTGATATTCATATTGGAAGTGTTTGTGCTCTCATCCCTCATCCCTATCATGTGGCCCTTCCAAATCATCCCAAACAATCCAGTTGGCTTAATCATGCTGTAAATATGGTGTAAAAGGGAAGCTGTGGGCACTAATTACCTTTCCCCACAGATGGTGTCACACTTACTTGTTAAAATCTTCTTAGGGCCAAAAGGTAGCAAAGGTCCCAGAAGGATGGCTGCTGTCTCTCAGCCCTCCCAATGTGGCAATGGAGCTACTGCAGGGTTTGGGATGCTCAGAGAATGCCCAGCACTGTGCTGAAAAGGAGTATTGGCACATCCTGCTTCACTGGAAGCTGGAGTCTCCCTGCTGAGAAGCTCCCACTTCGCTGATCTGGACTGAGATGTTGTAGACATGGATAATGGGCAGAGGTTGTGGTCAACAGGCACAGGAAAATAGAAGTCATGTAGATGTGAAGCTTAGGGTTATGGCTTAGTGATGTGCTTGGGACAGTCGGGTTAATGGTTGGATTCGATTATCTTCAAAGTCTTTTCCAACTTAAATGATTCTATGAAAAGATTAAAGAGCTTCCTTAGATGTTCCATAGGTCATGTCTTGTTCCTCTACCAAACACAAGCTTTCTTCAACCCCACTATCCCAATTTTTTCTGAGCCTGAGTAGAGCGAACAGCTCAAACCTTTCTGAATTCCTCACACTTTCTAGTCAGAGTCCTCAAATCCTCATGGTAAGTGGCAGTTGGTATCGACATTGCACCCCTGAACTTGTCATTCTGTGTTCACGAATGAATTGGAAATATAGAATGTTTGTGGCCAATCTATGAGCAAAAGGATCTGTGCTGCATCAGATGATCCCTTACAAATTATTTGCCTGGTACTGATGGGGCCATGAGCAGACAAACAAGCCTTCTCCAGGAAAAATTTGGTTCCTTAATGAAGACACATGGGAAGTCATCCATCCTTCCTAATGTTTAGAATAAAAATTGCCTCCTCATTAGCTGTGATTTATTGTTTTTGCCTGGGCCCTACAAATGGAAAGAATTCAGCAGGTTAAGCCCAGATAAGCTCATGCTGTTCAGCTGGATGCTATTAGGACTTAATCCCTGTGCATGGTCCATGCTCTGTAATACCTCTCAAGTCTGATGATTGCAGATGTATTTTAAAAGCTTTCCATTATTACTATTTTTTAAAGATAATCTGGTGGAACTGTGAAGCTGGTAGAAATAAAAATTAATTTCTTTCCATAAAAAAGACCTAGTGTTTATTTCCATATTTAATCCTTTCTTTGAACTGTCTTGCAAAAGAACTTCCAGATTTACTAGAGTCTTCCAGTGATAACATGGAAATTCAAATCTCTTCTAGAGATGTAACTGCTAACCATTTCCAAAAGTGGCACATGTAACGAGTTTGCCCTGGTTGAAGGAGTTTGCCCAGGTTGATGAGGATAGGATTAGGGATCAGTTGAGCAAATTGGATACACATGAATCCATGGTCCCTGATGGGATGCACTCACAAGTGCTAAGGGAGATGGTGGAAGTCATTGCTAGGCCACTCTCCATCATCTTGGCTAAGTCATGGGGATCAGGAGAGGTGCCTGGGGACTGCAGGATAGCAAATGTAGCTGCAATATTCAAAAGGGTAAGAAGGAGGACCAAGTAACTATAGACCAGTCAGCCTCACCTCCATCCCAGGAAAGGTGATGGAACAATTTGTTCTAGAGGCTGTCTCCAGGCACATCAAGGACAGGAGGGTCATTAGGGACAGTCAGCATGGCTTCACAAATGGAAAGTTGTGCTTGACCANGACTGACCTGTTGGAGAGCAGTGTAGGAGAAACGGACCTGGGAGGCCCGGTGGACAGCAGGATGACCATGAGCCAGCAATGTGCCCTTGCGGCCAAGAGGGCCAACAGCATCCTGAGGTGGATCAGAAGAGGGGTGGTTAGCAGATGGACAGAGGTTCTTCTCCCCCTCTACTCTGCACTGGTGAGACCACATCTGCAATATTGTGTCCAGTTCTGGGCCCCGCAGTTCAAGAGGAATGTCGAGCTACTGGAGGGAGTCCAGCGTAGAGCAACGAGGATGATGAAGGAAGTGCAGCACCTCCCTTATGAGGAAAGGCTGAGGGAGCTGGGTCTCTTTAGCATGGAGGAGACTGAGAGGTGACCACATTAATATCTATAAATATGAGAGAGGTGTGTGTCAGGAGGATGGAGCCAGGCTCTTCTCAATCTCATCTAGTGATAGGATGGGGGGCAATGATTGTGAGCTGGAACATAGGAAGTTCCACATCAATATCAGAAGGAACTTCTTCACAGTGAGGGTGATGGAGCACTCAAACAGGCTGCCCACAGGGATTGTGTTGTCTCCTTCTCTGGAGACATGTAAAACCTGCCTGGATATGTTCCTATGCAACTTTGTCTATGTGATCCTGCTGTGGCAGGGTGATTGGACTAGATGATCTTTCGAGGTCCCTTCCAATCCCTGATGTTCTGTGATTGTGTCATTCTGTGATTTGTCATGATTTTAACAACCTGTATGTTTCCAGGCTACTAACAAACTCTTTTGTACCTTGTGGTTTTGCTGGCATTCGAAAGGCTGGGCTTTGGGGTTTAACAGCAGCTTATCAAACACGTATCTTAATTACCCCATAACCACAAGCCTCTAAAATATGTTTTTAACAAATCTACTCCGTAGACTGAAACATCAAGCATGTTCTTGGCTGCCCCATCGTTCCCACAAGGGGTTATTAATTTCATTCCTGTGCTGACAGAATGTTGTAGGGATTTGCTACTTAAGGGGAAATCCTCATGCTGGGTTTCTGAGCCATCCACCAAACAGCTGAGCCTCATGCAGGTTAACTTTCTTGTTTTCCATCTGTGTCACAGGACTAGGAGGCTGGGAAGCGAATAGCAAATAACAGACTGTCTTTATGAAAAATTGTAGGAACACTGCAGTGCCCCAAGTGCTCACAATAGGCCTCTAAGCTAAATATCAATTAAAGGAAGGTAACTTCTGAAATAAAGACAGAGTATTGCTAGCTCTGGCTTTATTTTTAATTCTCTTGAGTTTTATTTGCACATTCTGTGTAAAGAAATAAACGTCCATATAGTGTAGAGAAACATGATCTGAGCAAACCTGAGGAAGAGAAAAGGCATTAGTACAGGTAAAATTTAGTAAAGGGTTTAGCACATGCCTGTCCTTTTAAGGTCTGAGCTGAAACAAAACTCTCTAGAATGTTGTACTTTAGATAGTTGGCCTTGGTCTCGTTTGGTCTTTGAGGGACAAGCGGAGCCCATAAGACACTCTTTCTCTTCTCTAATGGATTTTAGTGTAACAGCTCTTAGTCTCAGCTCCTTGAGGGCACATGTTCCATGTGAAGTCCTCAGGGGCTTGTCCGTAGATCTGGGTGATCTGTAAGTCAGCCAGTCTTTCTGAAGGCCTGACTGCTGATTTAGAAATTCCTGTGCCAGAAAGCTTGTAATGCTTGTAAAAGAAATGGTGTCTGGTAGGGATTTAAGAGATGGAGAAAGAGATGGGAGGAGGAACAAGCAGCACTGTATTCTTATGCCTTTAGGACTTCTCTTTTCAACTGATGCTTTTTTCATGTTTCCTTTGTAATTTAGTAGCAGGAGGGTGGGTACCTCAAGAGATAGTGGAAAAATGCTTTAGTACAATATGCCAGGGGAAGGTGTAGGCAATGAAGCTAGTTCAGCTCTTGCTGGCCACATTGGTGGTTTTAGTTATGTTCTGAGGTGTTGACTCTCTGCTGCAACATTCCCCAAAGAGAAAGAAGGAATCAACTCAGGCAACCAAAGAGCAATACAGAGTCAGATCTGTAAGTCTTCAACCATAATGGGTTTTGGCTGCAGTACTAGTTTTAAACAAATTAAAAGTCTTCCTGTAAACTTGGATAATGGCTTCTCCAAAGGGCATCACATTCCTCTAATTTGCTGGGCTTCAAGCACATCAACAAAACAGTGGACAAAGCCACCCTTTGCTTGTGATCTCAAAAAATCTGTGGTCAATACCATGTTAAGACCTCATTAACGTACAGAGCTCTTATGGTTTGATGTCCTGGTTTGCACACAAGTTAAAAGACAAAGTGGTGAGAAGTTTTTAGTTAAATTTCAGCACAGTGTGTCCAAGATTTTGTGAAGACCCAGGTGAGATTACACACAGTGCAAGAACCTGTGTTATTTCAGGGTAATGGCGGTTGGAGGTGATAGGAACTCCAAGGAGCTTTCTAGTCTCGGTGCTTTCCAATGGCAAATGAAATCCAGAATCAATAGATGCTATACAAAGCAGATAGGAAGAATCAATTTAAATCATCCAGGAGAAGGTTTCAATGCTGCCGTGCATTGCTCAGCAAACTTTGTGTGACAGGTCGAAAAAGAGACAGGCAACCAGGATACACAGAGTAGAAACCAGATTTGAGTGCTCTTATCTGATGTCACACTAGGCCCTCAGCAACAGGGGACGTGCATTAGAAACGAGTAGGCTGGGAAGGAGCTCAGCTCCAAAAGCTCTCACAGCTAACTTCTTATTGGAGCTGATTTTTTCAAGAAGTTGAACCACTATTAAAAAGAAAGGCAGCACCTTTTCAAGATACCACCTCAAAGTCCTGCTCAGCCAGTGGTTGCTTAGTGCTTCAGCAGTTGCTAAGGTCATGAGACAATATACTTCCATACACCCAGACTCTGAAATGGGGATATTTCAATTAGCATCACTCTTTATTGCACAATCTGCTACTGATATAAGAAAGAAATTACAGAAGCTAGACTCAGCAGAAAGTCGAGACTTAGGGGAGTTATTAGGGTGAGCCTGGAAAGTATATAGAAAGAGAGAGGAGGAGGAAAAGAGAGAGCATAGCATAGGAGAGCACTTATCCTAGCAGTACAAGGAAGGGAGCAATCACCAAGAAGGCAGAGAAGCCAGAGCTTGTCTTTAGAGAATAACAAACGTTCATGGTGTAAGAAACAAGGGCATTGGAAAAATGAATGTCCTGGCAAATGGAGAGGAAAGCCACAGGTGCAGATTCAAGCGCAGGGTAAAGACGACTGGTAGGGACTGGGGGGTTCTGCCCTAGCAGATCCACTGGTTATACTTAAGCTAGGGGATGAAGAAAAAGCAATAGAATTTTTGGTAGATACTGGAGCCATGTTTTTGGTCTTGGATAAGAACTTCGTAGTGGTAAGGGGAGCTACTGGCCAAAATGAACAAGCCTATTTTTTGAAATCTTTAGAATTTAAATTGGGGAAGCAGATTGGAATTCACAAATTTTTATATATGCCAAATTCACCAAAGCCATTGTTGGGCAGGGATCTACTTGAGTATTTGGGAGCAAAACTAAAATTTACTAATGGGAAAATAGAAAAGAAAGTAAATGAAGATCAGTTTATCGAAACATTGATTTTGGCTCTAATGGATGTCCCAGAAGAAGCAACAATCCCTAAAGAGGTTTTAGAGCAGGTTCTCCCTAGAATGTGAGCAACAGATGTCCTGGGAAGAGGCAAAGCAGCTCTGCCAGTAACACTAAGAATTAAGGTACGGTCTCAACCAGTGAGAATCAAACTGTACCCTTTGAGTATTGAAGACAGAAAGGGGATCAAGCCCACCATTGAGAAATTCCTCCAACAAGGGTTGCTAGTGGAATGTGAATCAACATATAACACTCCTGTTTTACCAGCAAGAAAACCAGATGGTAGTCAAAGGATAGTGCAGGATTTCAGGGCCATTAACCAAATAAAAGTGGATATTCACACAGTGGTAGCAAACCCCTATACTTTACTAACCAAATTAACTCCTGAGTTGTCTTGGTTTACCATGCTGGATCTGCAAGATGCATTCTTTTGTCTGCCACTGGACACCGAAAGCCAAATGCCGTTTGCCTTTGAATGGAAAAATCTTGATTCTGGACGAATAATGCCGTTAACCTGGATGGTGTTACTGCAAGGGTTCAAAAATAGCCTTTCCCTATTCGGGAATCAGCTAGCCGGAGACTGAGAACATTGGGAGTGGACTGCTGAAACGGAATCATGCTGCAGTATGTGGACGACCTGCCGGTGGAGACAGAGACCAGAGAACTGTGCATGACCTGGCTGCTGCTTTTCTCAGCTGAGCACAAGGGGAATCTGTAACCCATGATGGTTTGCAAATCATCCAAGCTGTGTATGCCAGTCGGCCGGACCTAAAGGAGGAATCTTTGGGCAATGCCAAAGACTCCTGGTATACAGACGGGAGCAGCTGCGTCAAACAAGGTGAACGAAAAGCAGGATATGCGTCACCGTGACTGAAGAGCTAATAGACTCTAAAACTCTCCACCCAAATACCTCTGCACAGAAACCAGAGATAGTGGCTTTTACAAGAGCTCTAAAGCTGGCAAAAGGGATAAAGATCAATATCTGGATTCATTCAAAATGTGCTTTTGGAGGGGTACATGCTCACAGAGCATGGAATCTCGATGCAAACTGGCAAGGAAACTTTGAATAGCTACCTCATCTCTTTGCAGAAACAATGGTGACAAATAGAGAGACTTGTGTGTGACACCCATGCTAGAGGGCTTGACGGGCCAATACATAGTGTTGTACTGAGTGACTATGTCTCTTTCAAAGTCTCCCTGCAACCAAAGTGGGAAGGAACATTTCAAGTAGTACTAACTATTCATATTGCTCTAAAATCAAGGAAAGAGATGCTTGGATTCATCACTCCAGAGTTAAGAAGACCTCCAAACCATGATGGGAATAAACATCTGTTGGACCATTGAGGTTTCATCTTCAAAGACATTAATCTGGGTATTTGTGATAATAACCTGCTCTGGATTGGCAGGTGCTGCCTTTGATGCAAATATTTATGTAACTTTCGTGAGGAATGTTGTAAAATATCTAACATTAGTGATTCTTGGGTCTATGAGCAGGCAGATGGTCTTGACTCACCATTCCTTGGAATCCCTGCTAATATTGGACTGATCTAGATCCACCCATATTACTCAAAGCTAAAATCTTTCATCAAGTAGCACAAGATGGAATTGAGTAGGGATTCCAAAGATTGTGGGAGAAGCTGACTTCATAGTTGCCGAATTTTGGGTGGATAAAACAAAATATTTGTTTTAATACTAACTCTTTTAATTTTAGAAATTCTTGTTTGTATATTGTTTAGATGTTGTCTCTGGTGTACTAACTATAATAAGGACCAACATATTGAATGAAAAAGAAATCAGTTAAGGAAAAAAGTAGAAACAAGTACATACTTTAGAAAAATAGAAGATGGTATGCTGGAGTAGAACACTTTACTAACTAAATGCACTAATGGGAGAATTCATTTGACACAGATTAGCTCGACAGGACTTTCCTGTCTGAAATAACGAACCTTCATGTACCTAATTACAAAATGCCGCTATAAATAATGTAGTTTGTGCAATTGTTTTAGGCCTGTCCTGGTTTGAGGGTTAAAGGCGGAACCCTCCAGAACAGATTGTTAGATTCCCCTCCCACCAATACAGGGAGGGGATATAAACAGGTTTGAAAATGTCAAAAGTTGTAATTTTATTCAAAACGAAGTAAATTCAAAAGAGGAAAGAAAATACCAACAGGAATGTCGGGAGATGGTGTAAGGGGAGAACTATGTACAGAAGGCGGTTTGGTGTAATTATGGCGTCCAGTCACTAGGGGACCCTCGCCACGGCGCGGCAGCAACGGGCGCTGGCCCCCGGCTGCTGTCACGTCCGCACCGCGCGGGAAAAAGAAGGGAGGGGAAATGGCGCGGGCCCGGCGCGTGCCCTTCTCCCGCGTGCACCGGGCGCCTGGCCATCGGAACCCTGCCGGCGCCCCGCTCTGCCGGTGCCCGGCTGGCAACCGCGCACCCAAAACCCGCAGCCCACCTCCCCCCCTGCAAAACAGAACCACACTCAGAACTAGTCCAAGACAAAACAAAACGCCCCAAAGCGTGAGACAGATCCCCTCCCAATCCACCAGCAACCGCTGACAAAAACCAGAGGGCAGCGCGCAGGAGAAGGCAGGTGGGCTGGGCAGCAGATCAGGGCACAGGAGCCGTGGGTCTTCCCTGTCCCCAGCTGCCCGGAACCACAACATCCCCCCACTCCCTGCTGGCTGTTTATTCCATGGTCCACCAGGACGCTCCTACTGTGGGGTAGAGGGGAGTGGTTTGGGAGATCCACAAGTTCTTCTGCACCCTAACCTAGAACCCAGCACAAGGCCTTATGCTAAATAGCCTCAGTAATCCTTGTATTTTAAATATGCTGAAATACTGCAAGCGCTCCGATGTGGTATCCTTGAGTTTTCATTCCTTAGGTGGCATTTAACACTAACAATTACTTAACTCAGTAAATCACACTTGGTTGGGATTTTTTTGGCTCGTTCATCTCTAGTTCCAGATTCAAGTCCACGCTGAGCTTCCACCAGTGATATAATTGTGGTGACAGCCCCTATCGATGATTTTTTAAAAAATAACATACTGACTTTCAAAGCCTCTGCTGCACGCTCACGCCTTCCCTGGGGCATTGCTTCATCTTGCTTCATCCCAATCAGCTCATAAAATAACATCTTCCTTTTTATCTTCTGCACTTGCACAAAGAATTGCTTCCCACCAGGGTCTTACGAGACTTGAGGCAAGAGAAGGGCCAGGCCAGATAAAACTAAATACTTCTCAACAATGTGGATTCAGAAGAGGAAAAGCAGATGGACTGTGACCCGGTTGATACTGATTCTTCTACATGGCATTTGGTTCATGTTCTGTAGCCTTATGTTTGGCCATTGAAGTGACATTTCACATAAACACATACAAACCATGCTCATCTCTGAAAAAACCAACAGCTCCATATTCCACATCATCCTCAGCCAGAGAAGCCTGTGCTGGGAAACAACATTAAACCAACGGGCAATGATTCTCATAAATTTTCATGTTACCTATGCAACTGCTAAATGGTACCACTAGTAATTTGCTTAGTCTACATTATTATCCCACTCTGTTTTGTGGTGCATGCACCTAAAGGAATCCACTGCAGGAAATCACTGCAAGTTGCATCACAGGAGGTTTAGGCTGAATGTTGGGAAGAATTTCTTCTCTGAAAGGAAGAATCGGACATTGGAACAGGCTGCCCAGGGCAGTGCTGGAGTAACCAGTCCTGAACGGCTGGAAACAATGTGTGGAGCTGGTGCTGAGGGATGTGGTTTAGGGATGACCTGGCAGTGCTGGGTCAAATGTTGGACTGGATCTTAAAGGCCCCTTCCAACCAGAGAAGTTGTGTGATTTTGTTTTGTTTTCACAGAATCATAGAATCATTAGGGATTGGAAGGGACCTCGAAAGATCATCTAGTCCAATCCCCCTGACACAGCAGGATCACCTAGACCAAGTCACACAGGAACACATCCAGGCGGGTCTTAAACGTCTACAGTGACGGAGACTCCATAACCACCCTGGGCAGCCTGTTCCTGTGCTCCATAACCCTCACTGTGAAGAAGTTCCTTCTTGTTTGTTCATCTTTACAAAAGTTGGAGAGACTCACCTAAGCAATAGTAATCTTGGCTATCAAAACCAAGAGAAAACAACAGCCATCACCCTCAGACACTTTGCTATCCAGGTGGCCTGCGTGCCATGTAGGCTTTGAAGAACCTGCTCTCACAGTCATCTTAACGTGGTGTTTGCATATCAGAGACTAATGATACTATGGAAAAGCTGCTGATGATTCCACCTTGTTATGTTTTGGGTTGATATGCAGCTCTCCATCTCCACTGACTAACATGGGGATAAATTGACGAATTTTTTTACAGCCTTTCCCAAAGTGCTTTTTCGTATCGCTCAGAGCTTTGCAGGGAAAACACACTGGCAGTATCAGCTGGGCAAGGCTCCAACATGCATAGTATTAAAAAGGGAGCTAATACAGTGCTTTCTGTGCTAAAAAAAGGGTTGTGTTACCAGCCTGTAAGCAATCTGCTCCCCTTTATGCTCTAGTACAGCTCGAGTGGAATGTAGCTGCAAGCATCTCTAAATAGGCGCGAGGAGAAGGAGCGTGTTTGATAAACAGAAACTCCTAAGCTTTCTTCCCTCTGGTATCTCAATTCCTTCACAAGCACTTTGACAGGGTCCTGCTGAGAGTATGTTTGTTTTGCACTTATTCCCAGGCTCTTTGCAGCACCTTGTGGTGTGTGATGATCCAGAAAAATTCCGGTCGTGACAGATATGATATTCTCAGTCCCAAAATGAAGACACAAATGGTGTCAAACACATATGGTAGCTTTTATTACGTTCATACAAATTATACACAGAAGAGTAATGAAGGGAAGGGAAAGAATGAGAAAGAAGAGAGAGAGAGAGAGAGAGAGAGAGAGAGAGAGAAAGGTAACCCCCACAGAGAGTGGCATTCTGACGGTCTGTGGGTGGGGAGAGGTCTTCTCTCAGCATGGGGGTGAAACACCCTATCTTTTTATAGTTCTTTCTGCAGGTACTTTCCGTTGATGGTTTTCTGCATCTATCGCATCTGTCTCCATGGTGATGGTGCGGTTATGCTGCAAAAGCTTCCTTGCTTTAAATAGGCCATGCTATGTGCATGTTGCATTCCAAAGTCCAGTAGGACAGCATCCATGACATCATCTTGCATCCCCCAATATTGCTTTCCACTCTCCAGGCGACGACGGGCATGCTTGGTACCATCCAAAGGGGTTCCAGGCTTACATGCACCAGCCTTGGTGGAGGATAGATGCATGAAACAGGATTCTCCACTCCTCAGTTCTTGGAACTCTTGGTTCAAAACAAGATATGCTTCTGCAGGAACTTTTATGGTAAGAGAGAACAGGTGTGGGGGATTTTTAGCTCAAAACAAGTGCCATTGCAGTAAGGAGGGACTTTCCAAGGCGCACTGCAATGTTGGGACATTACAGATTTCAGTCTTTGACAGGGTGTTCCATTACTTTCTGCCCCAGTGCCTTCATTTCTTGCAGCAGAGTCCTTGCCTTGCTCTTTCTTGAGCACAGAAGAGACCTCCAGGTGCCTCCTGAGATTTCTTAAGTTACAAATGGGAAGGGTAAATTGACCAAACTGTATGAACAAGATAACACATTTCTGCAAATTTGGCAAGAGCAGAAGTGGCAGCAGCTGTATTTGGACATTAGGACATGGCTAGAGAGACCTCCAAGTGCAGCTGGAATCTCAGTTCTATTGACTGGGTTGGGAAGAAAATTGAGTGTAAGTTGTCTGTGTTTTCCTTTACATTAAATGATCCTTAAAACCAAGATACAAAGCAAAAATAGACAGAACCACGTTCTGTACTACAATCCTTACTTTTTCTCAACTATCTGCACTTTCACCACACCAGATCATTAAATTATTCCTATGGAAGAGAGCAAGAACAGTGTAAACTCTTCCCTTACTTCAATCTAATACAGCTCAGGAAGTTAGCAGTTCTCAGACTAGGGAGCTGGATATAGTTTCTATGCATTTAATTACCCTCTGGAAGTTTCTGTCTCATTAACCTTTTTCATTAACCTATTGATGTAAAATTCTACCTCCACAGCAATCTGTAGCAAGAACTTCTCTAAATTCCTTGACATTGACTTACAAAGTGCTGGTGCCACGCAGAGAGGGCGAAATGCTACTCCTTTTCATCACCTGACAAAACAAAGCTAATTAAAAATGGCATGTTCCTAGAGCTATAAGCAGACCCATCCACCATAAAAGGAGATAAACTCACAGACTGGGATGGGGAAATGAACTTTGTTTAGCTCCTAGACAGCCAATTAGAACTTAAATGCCAGAGAAGGCATAAAGCTCTCAGACAATGGCCAGGCAACTGCAGGTGGAGATAGTGTTTGGACACAGGAGCCAAAACCAACTCTTAAGAGTTGATGAATGGTTTTTTAATGATTTTTAGTGCTTCTTGATAGAAATGTGAATCTCCATGCCTACGCAAACACAAATGTATCTTTCTTCAGACAGTCATCCCTGTTGAAAGGGTGGCTTTAAGCATCTCATTTCAGCTCTGAGTTTGCTATTTAAATCTTTGAACTGACTTCACTACAGCACTAGAGGTTCTTTGCTTCCTCCCACCACCATCAAAAAAGAAAAATATCAGCAAGAAACATAGAAAGGGAATGCCTTTAGGAAATGTAAATACACTGTAGGTGGAATCAGCTACTAGTATGCCAAGAGAGGTAAAAAAAACACCTAATATGAGATGTAATGAATAGCAGGAGCTCTGGGCAACCTGATCGTGTTGAAGATGTCCCTGCTCACTGCAGGGGGTTGGACTAGATGAGCTTTGAAGGTCCCTTCAACCCAAAGCATTTGAGCATTCCATGATNAAGACCCAGATTTAATGTCACCTCCAAAAGGTAGTACACACTACCTGTAAAGGGTTAAAGAGGGGGATCTCAGAACGTGCTAAAATGTAATAACGTCTCACTAGAAAGATCCATCTCATCAAAGCTATTTCCTTATTTCAGAATAATAAAAAGCTGAAGCCCTCCTGCTAGAACTACAGAAAATTCTCTGTGTCACGGTGCCAAGCAGTGGCTGGACACTAAAGCAGAAGTAACCAATTAGCAGAGTGTTCCACGTGGTAGAGCCCGGACTTGCTGGGTCTCCACAGCTCACATTACCACGGCAGAAACTTCTAAAGGGACATCTTTAGCAAGAAAGCATCTCGCTCCCTCAAACCTCGCTCTTTTCATCTGTCCTATAGACAAAACCAAACGTGGTCACTTCAGAGGGAGCCGGAGCATTCAGAGTTGGCCCGTTCTCACAATGAAAGAGGTTTCTAACGTAGCCTTTGCTGCAAGTCAATTCACATATTCTTCAGTTACAAGAAGTAGAATATGGACGTACATCCCTTTGAGCTGTGCGCAAGGTCAAGACAAATGGTGTTACATTACTGAAGAAAATAGAAACCAGCAGGTTTTAACATGCAGTCTCACACAGTCAAGATTTCACTAATTATTTATCGCATGAAGCTAACAGAAGGTTCCAGCCTAACCTCTCTGTATAATAAACTCTTGTGCTCAGAAGACAGCCAGAAGCACAAGCTCCCTGCAGTGCTACTGCTGGCAACTTCGAAAACCATCTTTATCCTGGAAAAAAGTAGATTCCTTAGTGACACCAGCTTTGGTCGTTGCTCAGATTGCTAATTTGCACCTGAATTATTACAGAGGAGCCAGTAACAGGGATAAAACCCACACAATAACCTGGAACGTGATCTGGGCGTCACAATCAGAATCCAAAGGGGAGACACGGAGACTAAAAACTCAAGTGATTCATCTCTTTGGCCCTCTACCTCCTGCCCCATTTGCATACCCTGGAACAGAACTCAGTCAAAGAAAACGTTGGTGTCTCTCGGCTCAAAGAGCAGAGCAGGGCCACAAATCAAAGCCTCCTTGCTGCGTCTGCAATTTGCGACATCTCAGTATTCTCCTCCACCTCTGTTGGTGTGATATTTAAGCCTTGCACACAGTTTGGTCCACAGTGTCAGACAAGATGACTGCAAAGCAGTGGAAGGGAAGGTGTAGGAACATGCCTGGTCTGCAGGATCCATGCAGCAACCAAAGCTCACCACATGCCACACATATTCTCCAGCAAACTGGGGGATTTCATCCTCCTTTCTCCAAGTAAGAAACAGAATCCAGAATAATTTGTCTTATCTTTTCTTATTACCCAATCTATTTTCCAATAATAAATAAGCATGGACCGGGTGTGGCAAAGCTTCTGCTGCCACTATAAACACCAACTACTTTTAGGTAGATTATCATTAGAGAGTTAATTTCATTTTCCATAAGAGCAACTTGTTCAGCAGCAACACAATACTGAATTCTTTTTGCTACAGTATGTTAAAATGTACAACAAAATTCTTAGCATAAAATTCAAGTTTAAGTGCAAGATTCTCAGGCACAAACAAATCTATATATGCACAATATGGACATGTCTGTGAGTGACACACATTAAATTGAGGCTGCTGGAAGAGCCATTTCCTAGTTTACTTTTTTTTTTTTTGTTTTAGCATAACTGTAGAGGGGGCAAAAAAGTGAAATTGGGAAACTCATCAAATACTTTCACCTTGAAAAATATGATGGTGGTTTGGAGGGTTACAGGATGTCTAGGGAAAAAGCTGTCTTTTCTCCAAAGGGCATAATGATTAGAACAATTTGTTGGGTCACAGGAAGCTCAACATCCTCCTTCCCAGGAAACAAGCACAGGAAAAAATCAGATCCACCTGGTTGATCCAAATCTGTCATTTCCCAATCTCAGCACTGAGACCCAGCAGAGGGATGGGCTCAAGTCCTCAAAAAACACTATGGAGTTCCCCAAACTTGTTTTATAAACTTTTTATAGTTTAGACAAAACTAGGGCTATCCTCTTAAAGGAAACACACAAGACATAGACACTATAAACTATGCTTACTCTAACACTAACAGGTTTAGCGTGTTCTGATACATTTGATTCACTTCAATCCTTCTTGTTTGCTCCCTGACAAAAATTCTGCAGGACCAAAGAAAGTAAAAAATATAATGCCTGAGAATAAAGCTTTAAATTCAGTGCAAACTGGCAGATGCAGTATAACACAGGCACGATCCAAAAAAAGAGTAAGAATTGAGATTCCGTCTACAGCAACTTCCCGAATGAACTTTGGAGTAACTTCTGATAAAAGAGAGA
>VXBP01008318.1:47949-91137 GCA_013400115.1 Rhinopomastus cyanomelas | reverse complement strand
ACTGAACACCTTCTTTGCCTCTGTCTATACTTCTTTGGGATGTCCCAATATCAAGGATATTGGCCCAGGTGGGATGCACCCCTGTGTGTTAAGGGAGACAGCAGAAGTCATTGCTAAGCCACTTGCTATAATCTTTGCTAAGTCATGGGAATCAGGTGTCTAGGGACTGGAGGACANTGGGAATCAGGTGTCTAGGGACTGGAGGACAGCAAATGTCACTCCGATCTTCAAAAACAGTAAGAAGGAGGACCCCGGTAACTACAGACCAGTCAGCCTCACCTCCATCCCAGGAAAGGTGATGGAACAATTTGTCCTGTATGCTGTCTCCAGGCACATCAAGGACAAGAGAGTCATTAGGGACAGTCAGCATGGATTTACAAAGGGAAATGCTTGATCAACCTGATAGCCTCTTATGAGAGCATAAGCAGGTGGATGGATGATGGCAGAAAGGTGGATGCGGTCTATCTTGACTGGAGTAAGGCATTTGACACAGTCTCCCACAGCATCCTCTCAGCCAAACTGAGGCNTCCCACAACATCCTCTCAGCCAAACTGAGGCAGTGTGGACTGGATGATCAGGTAGTGAGGTGGATGGTGAATGGACTGCATGATAGAGGCCAGAGAGTAGTGGTCGATGGGACAGAGTCCAGTTGGAGGCCTGTATATAGTGGAGTGCCCCAAAGGTTGGTACTGGGACCGGTCCTGTTCAATCTATTCACCGATGACTTAGATGAGGGATTGGCATGCACTGTCAGCAAGTTTGCTGATGACGCCAACACCCCAGCAGACTGTGCTGTCATTCAGCTGGGCAGAAAGAAATTTGATGAAATACAACAAGGGTAAGTGTAGGTCTTTCATCTGGGCAGGAACAACCCCAGGTACCAGTATAGGCTAGGGACTGACCTGTTGGAGAGCAACGTAGGAGAAAGGGACCTGGGGGTCTTGGTGGACAGCAGGTTGGTCAGGAGCCAGCAATGTGCTCTTGTGGCCAAGAGGGCAAATGGCATCCTGGGGTGGATCAGAAAGGGGATGACATGTTCCTGTGCAACTTGGTCTAGGTGGTCCTGCTGTGGCAGGGGGATTGGACTAGATATCTTTCAAGGTCCCTTCCAATCCCTAATGATTCTAAGATCAAGTAGCCAGAAAGAGCTTTGGTGACCTGCTTTAGAGGTTTGGTCTTGCACTTCACTATCATAAATATATTATGATACACTTGCTTCGTGACTCATCCAAGTCTTTCATTAAGCACTTTTCAAAGCTGACAGAAATTGGGAAAGATCTCTTAAATGCTTACCTGTTGGTTTTTTTTTTTGTTGAGGAAAGATTAGATGAAGAGGGAAGTTGTGCAGAAAACTGCACTGCAACCAGGGGCTAAATTTTAAACTATTGCTCCTTAGTAGGGCAAGAATTTTGACAAAATTAGTAATCAGAGTTTTGGAAGTATTGCAAATCTCCACTTGCAGTTTCCCCATTTAAGTCCTTTTAGCCATTTGCCTGTAGGCTTCTACAGGAATGGGAGAAGCATGTGAGTTCTCACTTTCCCCAGCAGCTGCTGTTTGCAAATGCCACAGTTCCTCTCCATGGCTTAGGTCTGTTCAGTACAGCTCAGAGACAGGCAGAGAACAGTGCTGTAAACAATATTCCAGACACCCTCCTTCTCTCTCACAGGATGTAAATGGAGATGCTGCAGAGTTCTGATGTGGGAAGTGGTCCTGCAGCCCTTAGCAGATTCACAGCATGTTTACTCAGCGTTGCCCTGGAATGGCCACCCAAAGCATGTTGAAAGCCAAGTCAGCAAGACACGGGCATCTCCACAGGGTAGCCCAGAAGAGGACCAGGGCAAATAGGCTGATCTCCAGTACAGCTCTCAAAAGGAGGAGGAGATCCCTGGTACTGCTGAACCAGGGGTACCCAGGGCCCTGACCTCTGGTACCCCAACCAGATAGGGTGCAAGAGGGATGAGATGAGGCCAAGCTACAAATCTTACTGTGATCTTGGCCCTGGTGATCTCGGTACAAGTATTTGTAGAACTGCTAGAATATGTCACAGGATCATAGGATGTTAGGGGTTGGAAGGGACCCAAGAGATCATCGAGTCCAACCCCCCTGCCAGAGCAGGACAAAACTATCTAACACAGATCACAGAGGAACGCATCCAGGCGGGCCTTGAAAGTCCCCAGAGAAGGAGACTCCACGACCACCCTGGGGAGTCTGTTCCAGTGCTCTGTGACCCTCACAGTAAAGAAGTTCCCCCTTGTGCTGAGGCGGAACCTCCTCTGCTGCAACTTACACCCATTGCTCCTTGTCCTATCACAGGGAGCAAGTGAAAAGAGCCTGTCCCCCCCCTCCTGGCCAGCCTTCAGGTACTTATAAACATTTATCAAATCTCCCCTAAGTCTTCTCTTCTCCAGACTAAAAAGCCCCAAGTCCCTCAGCCTCTCCTCATAAGCCATGCCCTCCTGTCCCCTAATCATCCTCGTAGCCCTCCGCTGGACCCTCTCCAGTAGATCCTTGTCCCTCTTAAACTGGGGGGCCCAAAACTGAACACAGTACTCAAGATGAGGCCTCACCAGGGCAGAGTACTTACTTTCTGCTCTCATTTAGGAACATCTCTTACAACTTCCTGCTCCAGCATGCTCATCCAACATCTGCCCATTACTTGAGTATGGCATATGATCTCAGTTAGTCAATCACATATTTTCAGAAATTATTCTTAAACCTTTGTGTCATCATACGAGTACAAATATAATTTAAAAAAAGAACAGATCTATTTTCCATGTTCTGTATTCTCTGTCTTCCTAGTGATGCCTGTTAATGGTGATTTGCAGCTCCATGCACCAGAAGAGAATGTTTTTCAGACATTACTGATTTGAGCATACTATTCATTTGCATACATGCAGATGACTTAATGGATGTAGTTAAGTAATTTGCTGAAACTACCTGAGATACTGTTCTTGATCACATTCACTTCTTGTCCGTTACTCATGTCTATAACTCATAGAACAGTAGGCAGTACAGAATATCCACCGGGTCTGTGAAATGGCAGTTCTCTGCAATCCTTCCCAATTCCCTAAAGGTATTTTCTAGTTTATTATCCAAAATTAGCTCATTGCAGATCCCACATCTGGTGAATATTGCCTTGGTGATTCACTAGAGTGCTGGCTAATGTTTTGATAAGTTGAGTTACTGGGGAAAATCTGACAGCATAATCAGCTGTCAGATATTTCTTCTGTGTCTGAATAAATCATTTCCCTGTTGATGCCAGATATATCATGAATTGTCAAGGAGAAAGATGGCTGTTTAACACAAAAGATGGAGCTCTGGGACGCACAATATTGTATTAGAATTAGAGAGTGAAGTATTTTCACAACCTGAGCCAAGAAGGAAATAACAGCAATGTTACAGCAAGGGTGAAATATTGAAAGTTGAAGCTTGCTATTGATTCTTATGAATTGTAGATGGCCACTGACTTCTTTTCAGATGCAAATTTTGAAAACAATTTTTCATGCATCTTAACAGGCAACATCAATGTTTTGAAACTGTGAGAGTTGGAGGTGGCAGAAATAATTTGACTGGAAACCTTTACTATGAGGTATGAATATAAACCTTCATAGGACAATGAGATTATAATTTTGCAGTAGGAAATTCTGAAAAGGAAAAAAGAGAGAAAGAATTGACATTTGTTCTCTATTGAAAAGTTTACAAAACTTGAAAATATATTATTATTCTTTCCTAATGTATTAAAATGTCAATAATATAATTGCTATACATTTCTAATAATTCAATAGAAGTTGTGCAGTTTGTTTAGACCTGATTTAATTGCTTTTAATTCCTAGAATTTTACATTCTAACATTGTCGGTCTGCAAAAGATCCAATGGTACTACTGAGCTGATGTCTAGCGATGAAATGATGACTGGAAATGTGCTGCCACTCCTGGGCTGAAGCCGTGGATGGGACTAAGCTACACCCAGCTGAACCTAGAGTAAACTCTTTGGCTAATAGCAGGAACAAGATACATGGAATTACATCATGGGTCCCCATAGCAGCAAGAACTGCTAACAGACAATTCTCCAGCAGATAACACTCCCAAAGCATTGTAGATCACAGGTGCTTTGATGTGCAGCTTGCTCAAGTGACAATAGCAGCTAGTTAGCAGGAGATAGTGTTTAGAGGAACTGTTAGCCAACCACTGCTATTGTAGAGCATGTATGGAATCATATATAAGGAACTCTTGTATGTCTGATAAACGAATATCTCGTNCAGGAACAAGATACATGGAATTACATCATGGGTCCCCATAGCAGCAAGAACTGCTAACAGACAATTCTCCAGCAGATAACACTCCCAAAGCATTGTAGATCACAGGTGCTTTGATGTGCAGCTTGCTCAAGTGATAATAGCAGCTAGTTAGCAGGAGATAGTGTTTAGAGGAACTGTTAGCCAACCACTGCTATTGTAGAGCATGTATGGAATCATATATAAGGAACTCTTGTATGTCTGATAAACGAGTATCTTGCTTGTATCAAGCAGCGTTTCCGTCTCTCAATTGCGGCACAACATTGCAAAACTTTTGAAGATTTAGAGGAGCTTTCATGACAGAAGAAAAAATGTGTTACAGATATAAATAAGCTCCCATATTTGTACTTTTAATAGTAACTGATTTTACATATAGAGGACTTAGTCATAACATGGTTATGAGGTCTCTCGGTTTACAACATTTGACTTGTTTCGAAAAGTGTTCCACAAATATTATATATACTTCCATAGCTACATCACAGAATTGTCCAGGCTGGAAAAGACCATTGGGATCATTGAGTACAACAATCAACCCTACTACACAAGTTCAACCCTAAACCACATCTCCCAACACTACTAAAGTCTAAATGACTTTTAAACGCATCCAGGGATGGGGACTCAACCACCACCCTGACCACTCTCTCCGAGAAGAATTTTTTCCTAATGTCTAATCTAAACCTACCCTGTTGAAGCTTGAAGCCATTGCCTGTGATTCTGTTGCTAATTCCCTGTGAGATGAGACCAGCACCAACATCTCTACAATGTCCTTTCAGATAGTTGTAGAGAGCTATGAGGTCTCTCCTAAGCCTCCTCTTCCTCAGTTTAAACAGCCCCAACTTCTTCAATCTCCTGATAAGATTTATTCTCCAGACCCTTCACCGGCTTCATTGTCCTTCTCTGCACTTGCTCCAGCACCTCGATGGCTCCCTTCTACTGAGGTGCCCAAGACTGGACCCAGAACTCAAGGTGCAGCCCCACCAGTGCTGAGTACAGGCGGACAATATATAATACTATACTTTTTCTTACTGTTCCCTATGGTGAAGGAAGTTATAATACAGTGCCCCAGGTACTGTTCCATCTTAATTTAAAAACAGGTTTTTACTATAATCAGAGGACCATCAAAAGCCAGGGCAGTTTGTCTGTCAGTCAGCTACAACCAGAATTAGAAAGTCCGAAGTCCACAAATGGTCTCTTCTTTCAACACAGTAGAAAAACCTACCATAAAAGGATATTCTAACTTTGAGAGAGACAGAACCATCTTAAAAGCCTAAATCTAAGCAGGGAATCCTCGTCTTCACAAACTAGGGATAAGTGCATCACCACTTTGTGCTCCATGTGTAGTAACACATGTATTCAAGCAGACACTCAACAAAACACACTTTGAATGCTTAGATCACATTTCTCACCAGAAGAAGAAAACAACAGAGAACACAACAAGTGTTCAGCTTTTAATTAATTCAGGGAAAGTTTTATGTATTTTGTTGGAAAGAACCTGTGTAGATGAGGATATAGGGCAATAAACAGCAGGAACTTGTAACTAGGATAAATAGAAACGCTCCTGAAATGCAGCCTCAGCAAGTGCCATATGTTGTTCACTGAGACAAGAACCTACAGTCCCTGAGTGTGGGAACAACTGGCATTCCTTTGCATAGCCACCTTTCTCTGGGTCTCCTGAAGAGAACACGGGCTCTGAAAAAAATCAGGTTGCCATTAGGTTTAGAATCCTTAGGCCACTAGATGTCTCTGCAGAACAAGCTTTCTGAGGATGGGCTCTTCTGAGGTACCAAGAAGCCTTGTGAGGCAGCGCAGCATCAACAGGGCATGCGGATACAGTGATAAAATTGGGTTGAGCGGAACTTGGACTCTTCTGTTTTTCCTTCCTACTTAATAATTGCAGTAACTAGAAACAACACTGAAGATTATCTGCGATGCACCAAACACTATTAGTCATTGACAGAAATGTAAATGCTGTGGCATGTTATTGACAGTTGACATCATTTAATTGTTGCTGTAATGTCTTCTCCCACAAGGGCAAAAACAATGCATTGAAATTAGCTTGTAGAGCCTGGCCATCCCACCATCCTATAAACTTGAAATGCCCTTGGTGCTCTGCGTGGAACAGCGGATTTAAAGCAGAAGCAGTCACAGCTCTTTAAGGAAATAGCCATCATACTCCTTTAATTAAAGCAAACGTTTGCATATACCGATTTGAACATAATTGAAAATAAATATTTCTAAAGAATTGGAACACTACATTTACATCTAAAAGCACAATTTATAAATTACACGCAGTCTGAGCCAAGAAAACTTCCCCTTTGATAAACTGGTATTTCTTAAGGATTCGAAGTATGTCAGATGTTTGCAAACTAATTTGGGCAGTGCCCTGCTGCAGGGTTACCTGTGTTTGAGCATCACTAGATAGCTGATGCGCAGCAGTTATTTAGCTGTCTCCTGGAGGAACCAAACTTGGTAAGTAAATCACTACATAAACCCAAACATATTAGATGTCTCCTTGGGTATAATTTTGTTTGTTTTCATGAAGAAAGCATTTAGGTTTGGCTCTTTTATCAACTAGAGAAGAACAACATATTTCCTGTGGATTCCTGCTTTGGAAACCTAGCTTCAGGTAAAGAGGCAGGTCACATCCACAGGCAATTTAAAAATATTGCTTATTTCACTAAAAATCAGAGTTTATTTGGAAGACACTAAGTATTCAATGGAGATTCTGGTGCAAGTTCTTTTTGCATTTGACTGTGTTCGTTTGCTAATTTGTTTGAGATCTTTTTACTTTGCCTTTTTTCTTTCTATTTTTTAATTTTTGTCTATTTTTCTTTCTATCTTTTTTTTAAATGTATTTCTTTTCTTTCTGCAAGAGTTTTACTTATCTTTCCAGAATCACAGAACGTTAAAGATTGGAAGGGACCCAGAAAGATCAGAGTCCGATCCTCTGGCCCAGCAGGACCACCTAGCTCAAGTCACACAGGAACATATCCAGGTGGGTTTTAAACATCTCCAGAGAAGGAAACTCCTTTTCAATAGATACTAGAGGAAACACCTAAAGTAATTTTGATGATTTCTGAGGTTTTCTGAGGTAGCACATAACACAAAACCTGTCTCAACTCAGGTCATGTAGCAGAAGTGATTCACAAACTATCTTTTGCTGCATAAGAATTATTTCTTTATTCTTTAGTTTGAATGCAGAAAAATCTCTCTCAATAATTCTGTAATTATCTCTTAAAGCAGTAATTTTCAATGATTTTAAGGTCAGTGAGCTTTACAGGAGCTGATAAATATAGAAACAGAAATATCCATAGATGTCTTGTGTGACTGAAAATGTTTCCTCTTGTGAACATCATGAAATTGCAAAAAACAACCTCTATAAAATCAGGAAAACAAAGGCTGGAAGAACATTGAGTCATAAACATACGTGTCTGGCAATGTACGTATTTAATAGCAATAGAAGCCATGACAATAAAAGTTTGAGGCACTTGAATTTTTTGTTTGAATTGTTTGAATTACTAAGACATAGCCAAATTTTATGTACAAACTTACTTTAGAAAAAGTAAGAGATATTTCAGAGGTCTGGTAGGGCCTAGAAGGTCGTGATCTGAGCTAAAAGCATGCATTTAGATAGCTTTGTTCTACTAAGGAGCAAACAACACAAGGATCTTCACTGTAGCAACTGAATGGGGATCAGGATAGGGACCTAGGGACTGGAGGATAGCAAATGTCACCCCAATCTTCAAAAAGGATAAGAAAGACTACTCCGGTAACTATAGACTGGTCAGCCTCACCTTCATCCCAGGAAAGGTGATGGAACAATTTGTCCTGCATGCTGTCTCCAGGTACACCAAGGACAAGAGAGTCATTAGGGACAGTCAGCATGGCTTCACAAAGGTAAAGTCATGCTTGATCAACCTGACAGCCTTTTATGAGGGCATAAGCAGGGGGATAGATGATGGCAGAGTGGTGGATGCGGTCTATCTTGACTGGAGTAAGGCATTTGACACAGTCTCCCACAGCATCCTCTCAGCCGAACTGAGGCAATGTGAACTGGATGATCAGGTAGTGAGGTGGATGGTGAATGGTCTGCAGGATAGAAACCAGAGAGTAGTGGTCAGTGGGACAGTCTAGTTGGCGGCCTGTATCTAGTGGAGTGCCCCAGGAATCAGTGCTGGGACCAGTACTATTCAATCTATTAATTGATGAGGTATTAGGGTGCACTGTCAGCAAGTGTGCTGATGACACAAAGCTGGGTGGTGTCACCAACACCCCTGCAGACTGTGCTGCCATTCAGTGAGACCTGGTCAGGTTAAAGAGCTGGGCTAAGAGAAATTTAATGAAACAACAAGAGTAACTGTAGAGTCTTGCATCTGGGTAACAACAACCCCGGGTGCCATTCTAGGTTGGGGACTGACCTGTTGGAGAGCAGTGTAGGAGAAAGGGACCTGGGGGTCCTGGTGGACCATGAGCCAGCAGTGCTCTTGTGGCCATGAGGGCCAACAGCATCCTGGGGTGGATCAGAAAGGGGGTGGTTAGCAGCTCAAGAGAGGTTCTTCTCCCTGTCTACTCTGCCCTAGTGAGACCACATCTAGAGTATTATATCCAGTTCTGGGCCCCTCGGTTCAAGAAGGGCACAGGGCTGCTAAAGGGAGTCCAGCATAGGGCAAAGAGGATGATGGAGGCGGAGCACCTGCCTTATGAGAGGCTGAGGGAGCTGGGTCTCTCTAGCTCGGAGAAGAGGAGGGGTGACCTCATTAATTTTTATAAATATGTGAGGGGTGGGTGTCAGGAGGATGGAGCCAGGCTCTTCTCAATGTCATCTAGTGATAGGATAGTGAGGGGCAATGGGAGGTGCCATATAAATATCAGAAGGCTCTTCTTCCCAGTGAGGGTGACAGAGCATTGGAACTGGCTGCCCAGGGGGGTTGTGGAGTCTCCTTCTCCGGACTAAATGATCTTTCAAGGTCTCTTCCAATCCATATTGATTCTATGACTCCAGCAGCACTAAGCACATCAGGAAATTAAAGTATACAGGTGAAACAAAACTTTGCATTGGAAAAACATAATTACATTCTATTTAAAGCCAGTAACTAGGTACTAGAACTGCTCATTTGGTCAACGCGCCTGGAGATGCTTAGTACCAAAACGATGAAGACATTAATTTCCCATCCCATAGAAAATGCCACTTCCAGCAGCGCAGCACCAGGTGATTTATGATTACTTGCTACACAGAAATATTCCCAATCTCCAGTACCACTTCTGAAGATTCCACAACTGCTCTAAGCGACAACCAGCTGAACCTCCCTGACACCAAGATATTTAAGAAAGAATCTAAAATGTGTCACAAACAACAGTCCTATCTCTTAACCTCCCTTCTGTCTATCAAGGGACCAAGAAAGTGTGACGTGGCTTTAACTGGGGTCGCAGGTCACTGTAACACTGACCGTAGCAGTAGGAATGGAAGCGTTAGACAGACTCTCTTGGTACTTTACAATGTAATTGTCTACGGTAACCTATGGATATAAAAGAAAGGCTTTAGTCAGGATACAGCAGTGCATTGGAAACTATCGCAGGGAGCAAGAATCTGAAACGTGTTCTACAGAGTGAGTCACATTTCAGTTTAATTTTAAAGGGAAGCATAAATAATAGGGAATATAAGTTACTTTCTTTGAATAGTTCATGAAGTGAGAGCTCATGGCCTCCCAGAGCTTAAGCAGCTCTTGAGGTTATGATTGGTTTCTGATGAGCTGTACCCAGCAAATGCAGTCATAGATCCCTTTCTTCACTTTTCCCCCCTCTCATCTGATACTGCCCCTTATAACAAGACACAGGTAAGCACACTGCATTTTAAGGAACTCTTGCTAGAGACAACTATATCAGCAGTTTGTCATAGCCTTTTACATGATTTTTACAAACTGAACCCATACAGAGAGATCAGGTAGGCAGGAAACATCTGAAAACAGGATTTTATTTTTCCACTACCTTTTCTTTTTTGCAGACATTGATAGTAAAATGTGGTGGGTTCAAGACCACAATTTAAGATACAGGAAAAGAAAGCAAAGCAGTGAGGTCTCGATGGCATCTCGGATAAGTTTCCAGACAATGGATAACTTAGGGAAACTGGAAAAAGGGTTCATTAACTCTGTAACTGTATACAGAAAGGATGAAAAGGTTGCACAAGTTAGTGCACACGAGCTAGAAACTGTGTCACAAATGCCATCACACATTCTGAGAAAAATACAATGGGAGGTCACTATCGTGTTGGTCCTTGTGTCTTCTTTCACATTAGAGATCTGGGGAAAAAGAGCATGTCAGTCAAGTAGAGACGAGTACCACCACCCTCTCTATTATTCATGTATCACCCCCATCTGTGGTACAGAGAGACCCAAACTGTTTGCAGACTGGTGAATTCTTCAGTTCTTCAGTGTGGCTTCTCCAGCTCAACACTCTCGGGATGGCCTGATTCCTCAGCGCCTGAACTGCATCCCTCAGTGCAGGAGACATGTGTTTCAAACAAAGAACCCAGAAGACTCACCACGATGCTGAAGGGCTGCTCTGTGGGGGGTCATGATGGTAAATGTGCACCAAAGTCTTGCTTCTCCAGTCCGTGGCCAGGATCTCACGCAATCAGGTCCGGGCCAGTGTGGGGAGAGCCGCACGGAGCCGCTGCATCTTCTCCCTGCGGCGGCAGGGCCACAGCGATGGGACCGGGGTCCTCCGAGAGCCGCTGGAAGCTGCGGCAGGTTGCGGATGGCGCTGGTCTGGGGATGGCACCATGTGGGGCTGTCCTCCTCCACCCTGCTGTTTACGGGAGCGGAGCGGACCCGGCAAGCCTCGGCCGAGCTGCATTCCGCCCCCCACCCTGCGAACGGGGCGGGGGGTAGTTAATACGGGGCTCCTGCCCCATGCTGGGCTGAAAGCCCTCAACAGAAGAGAGCGAACAAAGGTCCTGGTTCGCTTTTTATGGGCTGACCTAGCTACGCCCTTTTGGGGCAGGTCTTGGGACAGTGTCACCTCCCACAGGACAGGTAACCGGGGGGAGGGGTCCTCCGAGAGTAACGTAACTTTTTGTTCTTCATGAAAGCACATCTGAAATTTCTGGCAATATTCAAACTGCAACATAAAAGCATTCCAAAAATGTACTACCGAAGTGCTTCGTGACAGATAATTTCTTATAAAGATGCAGACATGGGAAATCAGGAATTCCAGAGCTCCAAAGGCTGATGCTCCAGGCAGTGTTACTTTCCTGAAATTGAAACTTCCCTAAATATGTCATCTCAAGAAAGGGTACTCAAGG
This sequence comes from Rhinopomastus cyanomelas, assembly GCA_013400115.1. Taxonomy (NCBI): domain Eukaryota; kingdom Metazoa; phylum Chordata; class Aves; order Bucerotiformes; family Rhinopomastidae; genus Rhinopomastus; species Rhinopomastus cyanomelas. The sequence continues at coordinate 79,542 of VXBP01008318.1, read as the reverse complement.
TCTCAAGATTTCCCTAGGGAAAGAATAAGCAGCCCTTGGATTGTTGGGATGAAATGGGAACTCCAGACTTTCAGATTTTCTTCTTACAGAATTCTGTGGGGCAACTCAGAGTTTCCAGATAGAGTCAGAGGTCTTTGCTAATCATCCTCCCACACATTTCTGTGCACCTCTGAAGAACCACAACATGCTGCACTTTTGCTGTTTACCTCTACACATGCTTCCCTAATTTCTTCTTGCTCTATTTGCAGAAAGAATTTAGGAGGCCTAAACCTGGATCTTTCATGGCAAAATTATTTTCTTGTTTTCCTTCAACCCTCCATGGCTAAGTAAGCAAATATAATTTAAATCAATACATAGATCTTCTGCTTCTGTAAGAAATTCTTTCTGACAGCTTTTCTTCCTTTTCTATAGATTATACTATAATATTATCACAGTGACAGGTAAATAATGATGAATTACACTGGCATGTAATCAGCATGGTGTTTTCCCAGCAATACATTATATCAACTCATCAACATAGTGGCAGTACAGCCATATCACTTTGACAATGATTTGAACTAATACACCATCAGTGTTACTGTACCTCACTGCAGAGGTAGAGTATGGTAATGCATCTTCAGATTGACACTGCTGTGGCAAGAGGCATTAGCATAATGCAGGGAGCGGTGCAAGTACAATAGGTAAGATTTCCACTGCTGGTGTCAAATTAACTATTCACATAATTCAGGGGTGATGTAAGGACGTGAAATCCATTTTTTCTTGTAACAATTTTTCCATTTAACTTATCTGTGGAAAGTCCACGTGCATTCACTTTACACATGAAGGTCAGATTGTACTACCGTGGTGCTTGCAATTAATTTAATTAGAACAATCAAACCTGATGTCTGAATTGCTTGTGAGTGAAAATTTGACTGTTGATGTAAAAGAAACAAGATAAAAATTTTAGATGAGAAACACTGTCTTGGTTATTCTAGGAAACTTCGATGCAGAGAGGAAGTCCAACCTCATATATTAGCCTGCTGCTCCTACAAGGTTTCCTGCATTAGATCTCTGATGTTGCACCAAATCGTAAATAAACTGTCTGAGAGATCTTGTGTGAGTCAGCTCTCGAGAAGCTTTTCTTTCACATTATGCTTGTTTTCCTGTTTGTTGATTAAAATCTTTGTGTGGTGAATTGCTTATACGTAAGATTAATGAGATACCTAGCACACTACAATTGCAATCTACGTTCCATAGCTTTCTAATAATACTTGATTAGCCTATAATCAAGATGTAATACAGTGATCCAGAATAGGAAAAACAAAACAAGAAAATCCTTATGGCTTTTTTTTTACTTTTTAGAAGAAAATTAGTATAAAATATTCTTCTAAGGTCTGTAATTTTGCCTGTTACATAAACAAATTTTTTTACACAATAGTGAGATGGAAAACAACTGAAGAAAGTAGATGACACACACAAAAATACCTTTTGTATTCTTATAGAGAAAAACACCATTACCTCCTGCCATTGAAAAAGCTGCAGAAGTGATGCTGTTTCTTAGAAAGTAGGACAGAAGAACTGAGTTAGCAAAATGCTGTAGTTCTGCTACCAGATCAAGAAGAGATAGGGCCAGGCATTGAGGGGGTAAGAGTAGAAGAAAGCCTAAAATAGATGAGAGAGAGAATAATCAATTGGCCTACAGGGGGAATTGACATCAAGGGGAAGAGTGGAAATCACAGCAGCTGTGAGAACAAGAGTGTTAATCAGCAAGATGTCAAAGAAGGCTTGATATCAGGTTTTGGCCAGCACCTAAAGCAACAAGTGTTTCTGCCTTTCCCACAACTGAGTTTAACACCTGAAAAAGATTGACCCTATTGACCTCCTCATTTCTCTGGGGTAAAGGCCAGAGGCACTTGAGGAGGTAGAAAGGTTCTGAATTTATTCCTGCCTGATTACCTTGTTGCTGGATGTGTTCTTGTCCTTGTGCTGGGAAAGTCATAACCTATATCCTCTTCTAGCTGTTGGTGGCTGAGACGAACTGGGGTCTGTGACTCTTACTTAGCTTGAAATGTAGGGCAACATTGGGGAAGTGACAATGTGATGATCTTGAGTAAGATCATCATGACATGCTAACAAAAACTAGCCCTCAGAATTTCTTAGCATGACTGGCTGGATTAGTTCAACCCATAGTTTGTTTCTCAAGTGATTCAAATGTGCATCAGAGCCTCCATATTGTTTACACTGAAGCTCCCTACATCCCACGACATTTGCAGAAAATAAGTTATTTTCTTTGTAACCTCTTTATGCATAAGATAGTTTGGCTGACATTTTTAAAAAGCTAAAGTAACTTCAACCCTCTTATATGGCACAAGGTAACTCAGTGCCCAAGACACTCTCAAGTGCTCTGGTACTTCTCCAGGACAGGGGACAGTCTTGAACAGAGACATCTATTTGATCCTAGCTATCATATTTCCATGTAGTCCCACACGGTAAGATTAAAATTCCCACAACACAACCACACTCAAAGTTCTGCTGTTCACATTTTAGACCTTCTACTGCATCACATGCCATGGAATCTTGTTGCCTAATGTTATTAAGAGCATCACTCTATACCCCACTACAATGCACAGAAATCTAAGTATGTACTTGTGTGACTCAGGCATCTTCAAAAAGATTGTCCTGACAATTCTCTTCAGGGAAATCATAGCAGAAGTATTTAATTCAGTATGTTTGAAATGCCACCAGGCAGACTTGAGATAACCCGTGGTTCGTAAGGAATTTGCTGAACATAGAAGAACTTTCTGTGTATTCCAGTTCCACTGACAGGATGAAAGTTCCCCTTACCTTTTTCCTCTACTGCTTTATGAATTAGGATGTGAGAACAGAATATGGGGAAAGGAATTACAGGGCAAAGGCAGGTAGGACAGAGGTGCCTGATAAATGTGATTTAAAACCGGCCTCTGTGACTCAGCACATCAGCTTGTTCTGTGAGAATTATCGCACGTGTAGCCCTGTGTACTCACCCTTCTATGGTAGGAAACTAATTTTGGAACAACTTTTCAACAATCAGACATCGGATCTGCACTGGAAATCAGTTGCCAAGGATCTGTTAGCATTCCAGCTCACTGAACAGCAGGGCAATCCTCAGCCTCTAAGTGAAACCCATTGCAAATTATTTAAGGTTAACAGCAAGAGGTTTGTTGTGGCTAAGCAGCTCCATGAGTGCTGTGTCACCTGCCTCACTGCCCCCACATGATTTAAACAGGCTCCTCTGGCTGGTCCATAACCAAGCAGGCCTGCTAAACGATAGATTAGGCTCAGCCTCACCAGTTAGCTGTGGACAAGCAAGCTGCAGGATCTTAGCATCTTTACCTTTTGTTCAAGTCTTCTCTTGGGGCACTGACCAGACTTGACTCAAAGTCTTGGCTCCTGTAATTGTGACAGTGGCATTTCTATGGGAACAGCATAATTGCCATTCTCAGCTCATGGAAGACTCTGTGTGCATGCCAAGTGTGGTGATGCTTGAACATTTGGGTTGTATTTATTGCTGAGTTTTTCTCTTTTGCTGTAACACTACAAGAGATTCAAAAATAAAGAACCAACATTTTAATGCTTGCACCTTTCTATTCTTCCCATCAGAGACTGTGACAAAAGTAGGAATAATCATTAAATACTAGCAGATGTTAGCAGCACCCAAGTCAAATGACAAGTCTGAGCAGCCTTCATCTAAACAAGGTCTGTGTTAGCGGACGTTCATTCTCAGACAAGATGTTTAAAGCTGACACACAGAGTTTCTCAGAGCACAAAGGTTCAGGAGTGCTTTTAACGTGATCCGACAGGCACCACGTTCCCTGCTATCTGAAAGACAGCAGGTGGTGTTAGGATATGAGCAAGGATTGCACATGGTATTAGGCATCAAACTCTGGTGATTAGAAGTTTCCCAGAAAAAGGCAGTTCTGAGTTTTCCTTACGGAAGATAAAACTTCTAATTCATGTTATTATAAAAACACTTTATATTTTACCCTAGGATTGGTGAATGATCAGCTGTTTTAAAACAACAGTCAGACCATTCATTACAGTTATTACCTGCGAGACCTTCCATCACCCCACTAGCAGCAGATTCAGAATGTGGTTTGCAATGAAGACACCTCACTCCTCTGGTGTCACCCTCACAACAATTCCTGGGGCATCCTGTTGTCACCCAGAGTAAATATTCTCTGCTTGAAGCCATATATAGACAGGTAAAGAACACCTTTATCCGTTTGGCTCTTACCCTACAACACACATATAGAGGAGGTCAAATTTGTATTGTTAAACAAAGCACTGGAGTGGCAATTCAGGGGTCTGTACCACTTCTTTTGTTTTCCTGTTTTGTTCCACCTGTTTATTTTGTTCCAAAATTTGCCTGAGTTTAGTGAGTTCAGATTTAGGTCTTTAAATATTTTTTACACTGGGATAATGTTTTTCTATGCATTTAAGTTACCTAGTAGATACCTATGTTGTAGGAGCTAATATAGCTGATCATCATTCTTCCAGTGCAAAAGCTGAAATTGATTCTGTGGATAAATTTGATGTGACTCTTTTAAAGTGAGACACCCCGTCATGGTGTACAGAAGAGAAATTTGCCACCCTTGCTAAGCTGCTGCTGGGGTTAAGTTTCTTATGAACAAAAGTGAGGTTATTTTTCCAGCATCAGCTTTTGCATATTAACCATGGAAGCTATTTTGCCTGTTTGACTAAATTCATATTTTACTACATATGCAATTAAAAAACTTTTGATCAATTTAATGTTCTCTTTAACAAAGTAATTCACTTGAACTCCTCAAATGTCTTGCTATGATAAGTACTCTTTCTCTAACAAATTCCTGATCTTAGCGAGAAAGTTCTTGTGTGTGTGTGTATATATATAGATATGAAATATAAATATTTATATATATAATATTTAAACATACATCACCAGAGATGGGGAGACAATGAGCCATGGAAGGTCAAACATACTCTGTTCTATTTATTTTCTTTCTGCATAATGATTAGTGATTTGAAGTAGCTTGCACAGGATCCATGTCCTCTCTTCTCCACCTTGACCTTGCTCCATCTTGTCGGAGAGAGTCCCATTGATCAATGCACCTGAAATTCCTTTTGTCAGTTTGTGACAAGACCAGAGGATACTTTGACATGCAAGAACTTCAGAATGCCTCTCCCATCTAGTTAGCAGTTTCAGAAAAATATCAGGTAGAACAATGAAGAAACCGTAAGCAAACTGTTGTGACTTCAATGAGATGACTCCTAACCACAGTTAAGTGCTGAAATGCAATAGGAACCAAGGAATCATCAAATGCTTTGGGTTAGAAGGGACCATCAAAGGTTATCAAGTCCAGCTGCCCTGCAGTGAGTAGGGACATCTTTAACTATAGCAGGTTTTGCTCAGAGTCCCCTCTAGCCTGACCTGGAAATTTTGCAAGGATCAGGCATCTGCCACCTCTGTGAGCAAGTTGTCAGTTGTTAGACACCCTCAGTATAAAGGATTTCTTCCTTGCATCAAGTCTCCCCTCTTTAGTTTAATACCATCACCCCTTGTCCTATCACAACAAACCCTGGTTACAATTCCATCATTATCTTTCTTACATGTGCCTTTTAGTCATTGAAAGGTGACAATAAAGTCTCCCTGGAGCTTTCTTCAGGGTGAACAACTCCAACTCTCTCAGCCTGACCTTACAGCAGAGGCGTTCTAGCCCTCAGATCACTTTTATGGACCTAACGTATGTGTGCTTCCATGTAAAATGAAAATTACAGATTTGATTTTTCCCTTACCTTTTAACAATTCTGCAGGGCTTTGGGGAAACAGGTAGCTAACACACTCTTCATTCATTAAGGATGTTTATCGGTGTTGATTAATAAGGCTCACTTTGACAAGAAGGACTGCTGTGGCACAAAGTGGTTACAGGGGAATTTTTATAGACCCTCTCTCATACGCCTAATTTCTTCATTACCACTTTCTTGTCTTCTGCCACTTTCATCCAAGCCGCTGTAGCTAACCCATCTTAATTTGTCAAAAGCAATTAAAATAATCCAGCACACTGGAAAAAGCATGCAGCCTCTGTAAAACTGAAGTACATCCTTAGGTGAGGAGATTCTATTACTTTTGCGAGAAAGTTCTGATTACACATATTCAAGGCTTGCAGTGTACTCTCAGAAACCTACAGAGCTTCTACAGATTTAACGTTCTGCTTCGAATTCTGAAAAACCTTTATTCATCTGATGACATCAGACCAATGAACGACAAAAGTAAAACTGGTCAACTGCAGAGCTTTATGAAGCATAGTGCTTTTGTTTCCTCTTTTACTTCCTTTGACCGCAGCAGTCTATTTGGATTTGTAATTTTCCTCTGCTTCTGCAACCATAACTATTGCAAGTCCATGGATATTCACTCTAGACTGCAGCCTACATCTGCAGAGGTTCTGTAGCTGGCAGAATATACAGGGCTGGTCAGTAAATAAACCTCTGATCCAACAAATATTTGAATAATACTTTACATTCCAATACCTGAGACATAACTCAGAATATACCTAAATGGCTTTGTAATTTCAACAGAGAAATCCAATAAACTATAGGAAACCTCAGAGTGTCTCAACTTCAGTAAACCCAGTACTACAGAAACAGAGTTTCTTACCTCAAGAGGAGGCACCACCAGACTTTCTGGATTGTTCCTAATCTTTCTCACATCACTCCATCTCATGCTCTTGTCAATAAATAGCATTCATATTTTCTAGTTCTCAGGCTGAGTTTTTTATCTCTTTGCAGGGCAATTTGTGTTTAGGAGTGGATACTGGCTTGATTAAATACCTGCGTTACTTCCCTCCAGATGCTGGTGAGCAGCTATGGATACTATGACCAGACACAAGGAATGTTTGGTTTGCTTTGGTAAGTAAAGCAATTAGGCAAAACATGTAAGTGTCCTGTATGTCATAAAACAATCCCCAGTGTTATCATTCCCTGACTGTAACCTATGAAGATTGTACTGCATTAGAATCTACCAGCAGGACTACTAATTTTGTGTGTGAAGCATTTATACTATGGCATGCAGAGCAAATATTTGACACATAAACGCTCTATTGCCTGGCTTGTTCTTTAGAGTTTAGTTTTCCCTAATGATCATATTAAACAATGGTTCGTAGTCTACCTAAGAACTGCAAGTCTAAACATGAGTCTAGACTGGTTTTTCTACTTCATCATAGACAAAATGGAAATAATTCCACACAACAATTTTATTATTAGTTTCCATCTGTTTAGTCTAGGCAAGAATTCTAACACACAGCTCAAATGGCATGCTGGCTTGAGAGTCTGTTTATTTAATCATAACAGCTAGTTTCACATGCATGAAATTATAAAATTTCACAGAAAATATATCTGGGATAATTTCCACATTATCATAGAATCACAGAATCATTCAGGTTGGAAAAGACCCTTGGGATCATTGAGTCCTAAACCAGATCCTCCAACGCTACTTTTAATGACTTTTAAATGGAGCCAGGGATGGTGATTCAACCACCACCCCCCGATCTTCATGAAGTTTATATTGTTAAAGTATTAAGGTATTATTAAAGTATTAAGTATTAAGGTACTATTAGTTTCTTCATTAAAGAAAGATAAGTATTTATAATTAATAATATTTTGTGGGAGACTGAGGGAATAAGAGTATTGAAATTAAAAATCAAAGAAATCAGTGTCTGCCTATATGTCTCATTAGCTGATTTTTTTTTCTTTCTGAGGCTAAAAATATTTCAAAAAGCTTCTGTGTTCTTGATGTGGTTTGCATGAGAATGAAAAGGTATGAAACTGGTACTTTCCACTTAATAACACAGAGGTTCCTGACTAGAAAAACCATTACATCAAATGAGGAATGTGGAGATGACACAGTAGAAATACATCTATGGATCAGAATCCTAGAACAAATCCAGACAAGATTTATAACTCGTGCAAGCAATCATGAGTGGTGTTGGGTTATATGGTTTAGGGGTGCACTTGTAGAGTGGAGCTGATGGTTGCACTCAGTGATTCCAAGGGTCTTTTCCAACCGGAATAATTCAATGATTCTATAATAATAATAATATGAATATTTAGAAATATTTAAAGGAAAAAGGACAGTTCAGTCCATTTCAGTGACTGGAAACTATAGTTTACATTTACTTTCAAAAGGTTTACAGAGCAGCTGCATTACATACTGCAAACCATTTCCTAGTAACACATAGCAGACACTATATTTGTATTAAAAGTGCAAAGCTTTAATTATAATGTGCTGCAGGAAAAGAAAAGGGGAATAATCAGCCATGTTCTTTATTCTGCATTTGCAAGGCATTTCTTAAATAAGTAAAATATTTTTCTGCACTGAATTTGATTGATACTGAACCAAAACATCTTTACAATTTATTTTACATTGAGAAGATATAAATTTTAGCGTGGGTGGGTATCAAGGTGCTATATTTTGATGTAATAATAACTGGTCTTCAATAAGTGTTATTATGCTTAATAGCCTAGAAGGCTGTACGAAATGCAGATGGACCTTACATCTATTTTTATATTTTTATCTGTTATATTTTTAGTCCAATAAGTGTATAAGCACTTAAGATTGTATATTGTATTCTTGTTCTAATTATGGTCATAGAAGGTAATTATAATATTTGTCATCTTACTCAAAATGTTCTTTTTTGTATGTGTGACTAAGAAAAAAATAAAAGTTATAATCACTTATCTTTGAATAGCTACTTGTGTTTGGCAATTTATACTCGCGACGGTTTTAAGCTTACACTTAGCCAGTAACTGGAAAATGATGGTTTAATTTCACGAACACAAATCTTTTTTCCTCAAAAATAGATTATCATACCTTTAATTAGGAAAACTCTTACTCACAGTAAAGGTAAGTCTTTCTACTGATTTGATGTCTTCTTTATCAAAGTTACCAAAATGTCCAAAAATTAAGACTGACCACAAATTTTCTCTCATGGTTCTTGCAGGACAACAGGAGTAAATTCTCACATCCTTAACCGAAAAGTGTTCTGGCTCACAAAAGCATTAACTGGTTGTGGAGATTAGTGGAAGATAACCTTCCACTCACATAAGTAAAGCCTTTGCTCTGACCTTATAAGCCGTATTCAAGGTCCATACAGGAGTCTGTTTGGCCTAAATACTTAATCCTCTTGTAACTTGATTGAGCTAAAACCCCCTTCAAAAATAAAAGACAAATTCTTCCTCTAATATATGATTGAACTGTGCCACATATGGACTCATTAATTAATGACATATTTTGAAGTGTCCTTTAGTCCTCTGCCACAACAGTTATCCTGTTGAGTTATGGTTCTCTGCTACCAGGGGACAGCAAATGAGCTCCTCTGCCGGGAAGTGAGTCTACAGAGTCTTGAAAACTAGTGAAGCTTCTCTGCACGGGCACATTGTCTGGAAAAGTCAAGAAGTTAGTAATTTATCAGATGAAGTGGAATGAAAAAAATATTTGTTATCCCTAAAATGATGTTGTGATTTTTTTTTCCTAAGTCTTTACACAGCTCTTTGCAGCTACAAAGGATTTGTTAGGAGACTGGCTTTCTGTCATTACTGCTCTGTCCTGTGCCCATAATCACCCACCAGAAAGTTGACTTGAGCTCCATTGTTCAGTCGGGCAAGCCTGTCTCTGCTGCCTCTTGCACTTCTATAGGACAGTGAAATCATAAACCTATCATATGAGATAAGGACTTGAAAAATATAGTTTCATTACCTTTCAAATAGTTCAGCTCCAAGTGATCCCATTAATTTCCTTGGACTAAAAAGCACAGCACGTGTTAAAGCAGTTTTATTATATTGGGTAATCTCTTGAGTAGTGGGCTCTGAAGTAGTTACAGGTCAGATGTTCCAGGTAAGCTAGTGAAGCTCAGTTCACTGTTGCACTAGTCAGACTCACTGACGTTACTGATGATTTATAACCACTACTGAACCAAACCTTTTATAATGTATGGATGTGGTACTTCAGGTCTGATTCATGAAGAACTTGACTTCTTCAGAAAAGGATTTAGGAAGTGAGCCTAAAATGTGTTCCTCCTGTCTGTAAATCTTAAAACTCTAAGACTAGAGAGTAGGTAATTTACAGCTCTGTTCCATAATGCTGTGTGTAGCAGACAGGATTTACAGTAAATCTTAGAACTGAGCAAGGACTTCGATTTAGAAAGCCAACTGTAATTGTTGCTGTCTTGAGCACCATCATACAGAAAGCCTAGGACCTGACTGTAGAATTTGAGATGTTACTCATCAATGTATTGTCCCCTCTGCTGACGCTGGCTATGGCGAAAAATGATTAATAAGAATTTAAGTTTGTGCTGTACATAGCTTTTGGCAGAGACTCATTTTGAAGTATGTAATAAATTCCCCCTTGATGATAGGTGGAAAGACAAGATATTCTTTTACTTCTGTAATAAATTATTAAAGACAAAAAATGCTAATTCTGCTTTAGGTCTTTTTTCCAGTTCCACATGGAATTTTTTTAACAGATTTTTCATTGGATATGGTAGTTTTGAACTTGGTGGATAAACTTCAAACAAGAAAGGAGAAGATTATTTTGGAGTGTGTCATATACAGAAGACTTACAGAATGCTCTTGGACATCCTTTCTGTTGATGACTAGCAGGAGTAGAAACACGAAGTTGCTGAAAGCACAAAAAAACCTTCAGAAATAATTTTAAAAGTAGTTTTATTTTAGGAGATGTGTAGTTTACATGGTTATAATTCACTAGAAACTGAATGTTTGTCATGGTGAAGTTGTAAATAAATGAGTTTCCTATGAGATTTGTACTTTCTGTGGCAAAGCAAGCCGTCCATTCAGTGTGATAGCAGCCAGTCTGTTGCTGATAAATACTTCACCTTGCATCCTGTCCCTGCTCTCATGCGTGTAAATTCTCTTCAGAGTAATGTTTCCTGAAATTCAAAGGCTACTGCTGTCTCTCTTCAACTAAATGCTCAGTAAATTGCATTCAATTAATTATGTTTTTCAGGTGTGGTGTATTTGGGGTAATTTTGCTTCCATTTGTCTCAGGTCATTCAACTACAGTTGCTTGGAAATTCTTTGTGATATTGCTAGCGAAGTGTGAAACACTTCACATGACACCTTCAGCAGGAGAACTCTGAAGGCAAAGTAACTACGCACTGCACTTTTTTTTTCCAAATAAAATTTGTGGCAATATGAATCTCTCAGTATGCTTTGGACTTTGATTGGAAATTGCTGACTGTTTATAATCAAAAGAATTGTGAAACAAGTGTGGCACTTGCAGCTACCATATGTGTTGTGTTTGCAATTTTAAAATATATCATCTGCATAAACTGTGATTTTGGTTGGATTTACATTTTTATTGTATCTTTTTTAGTACTGACTCACTGACAAAAACATTTTCTTAATTTGAAAGGAATTAGAGGTTTTATTGACATGAGTACAACTATGTGACTTTTACAGGATATGAATTTTATTGCATTTATGTACATTTTTAGGTTAGAATTCTAAACCAGTTTGTCAATTAATAGTCTGTTTATTTTCTCATTCAGTCTGTTGATCTCCTGAAGCATACAGTGAAGTATTCGGTGAGAATATCCTGGAAAGGTAGAGGAAAAATACAGATTTATTTAGGTAGGATCCGGGGAACAAATTTTAAACCAGTGAGTAATTCCAATACACTTTATCTTTTAAATCCTCAAGCCTTTTTCACGTATTGCCATCTTCATGTATTGGATACTGAAGAGGAAAGGAAAACTTATGAGTTTTTCAATCTGTTTGTTTCATTGTTTGCACTCGCTTTTCATTATGTTCTGTACTGATTGATCTATGTTAATTTTATTTGTTCCTGAAAAATGCCATGAACATTTCACAGACTTAAAGAACATTAGGGTTTGCAAGGAACCTTGAAAGATTATCTAGTCCAAACCCCCTGCAAGAGTAGAATCATCTAGATCAAGTTGCACAGGAACACATCCAGGTGGGTTTTAAATGTCTCCAGAGAAGGAGTCTCCACAGCGTCCCAGGGCAGCCCCTTCCACTGCTCTGCCACTCTCACAGTTCACATCTGTTGCCTCGTGGCCTACCATTAGATGACACTGAGAAGAGCCTGGCTCCATCCTCCTGACAACCGCCCTTCACATATTTTCAACATTAATAGGATCACCCGTCAGTTTCCATTTTTTCCAAGCTCAAGAAATCCAGCTCCCTCAGCCTCTCCTCATCAGGGAGATGTTCCACTGCCTTCATCATCCTCGTTGCCCTACGCTGGACTCCCTCTAGCAGTTCTGTGTCCTTCTTGAACTGAGGGGCCCAGAACTGGACACAATACTCCAGATGTTGTCTCACCAGGGCAGAGCAGAGGGGGAGGAGAACCTCTCTCGATCTGCTAACCACCCCTCTTCTACTCCACCCCAGGATGCCTTTGGCTTCTTGGCCACAAGGTCACATTGCTGGCTTCTGACCATCCTGCTGTCTGCCAGCACCACCAGGTCCCTTTCTCCTACACTGCTCTCCAACATGTCACTCCCCAACCCATACTGGTACCTGAGGTTGTTCTTGCCAAGATGCCAGGCTCTACATTGCTCTAGCTATAGTTCATTCAATTTCTTCCTGCCCCATGTATCTTTCTTACACATCCATAGTAAGAGAAAATGGCACACAGTGGTCTCTGAATCCCGGCAAAGCTGCAACACCTCTGGCAACACCGAATCATGATGTGTGTACTAAATACTCCTATAAAATCAGAAAATGTTGTGAAGGCATCTGAACACCTGGTGAAGGAAAGGACTTTAGCATTATGAAGACAAGGAGATCACACAGTTTATTGGACAGGTTAAATAATTTACTAGTCTGTGTTCACTTTTCCACAGAGTATCATTACACAGATTTTAGGGGTTTTTGATCTTCTTCTGTCAAAGATTTTGATACCTTCTGTCCCCCTGAACCTGAAATATCTAAGTTAGAGGAAAACAGTCTTAACTTGGAACCAGATGTTGATCACTTATAAAGATCTTCTGCAGATGAATGTGAATAAAATTGTTTTTTGAGGAAAAACCCTCTTTAACAGCTTTCCTTTTCTGAGATGAAGACTACACAGAAGAGAACAATTATTGCATTGTTTCCATATCTAGGTTTGGTGATACTTGAACCCAGCACAAAATGATACTTGATTTAGTGGCACCTCCAAGAATTTTTAACTGTGGAAAAGTAAGAACCAAAACCATTTGTCTCAATTCACAATGACAGAACTGTATATGGTCAGAGATCAAGAGGTCCCAATACTTTTATTTTACTTTCTTCTGAATTCAGCTGTCCAGGTCTACATTTCACAGCCCATACAGAGCTTTTTAGCTATTCATCCTGTGAATTTAACCAGAGCTTTCTAACATCCCTTGTATAAATATGTAGATTTTTATTGAGACAAAGAAAATCTTCTACTTAATATTATCATTAGAAATCATATTAGAAAATATTCATTGAAAACTTCTACCAAAAGGCAAGACTTATTGCTCTATGCTATGCCACGGCTTTTAATTGCTTTCTGTACTTCACTTGTGCTCTCACATTTCTTTGGAAGCCAAGACAAGTAAATAGAGTGTCTTGTTTTGGCAAAGAATGGGCATGGAAAAAAGAGTATTATACAGATTGCAGAATTTACTATTATCTAATACTGACCTATTACTGGAGTTCCTTGCTCCTTTCCCAAGTGTTTTTGTCTCTAACTGTCTGACACTTTTGTCTCTGTAATTAACTTAGTTTACGACAGAATATAGTAAATCAGAAAGAGTCTTTTTTTTCCCTAGGGATACAAAAAATAGAAGGTATTTGTGGTTTAGCCCATCTGTAAGCAGAAACTTGGAAACTTTCATGTTATTCTTGTAAATGTATTTATTGTTTAAATAGAAGTAATTATTTTTCTTCTCCTGCTGGAAGCTTCAAATTAAACCAAATGCCTTCAGCATTCTGCTAGCAGATATAATGTTTTAGAATAATGCACATATGTACAATTGTTTTCATAGAAGAGATGGCAAGTAGTAACAGATACTCGTTCAAATATGTAGATTCAGCTTCTAAAGAAAGTAAATTTATCCAGCAATATATTGACTAAATAAGCAAACATACAATTAAAGCTGTTTATAAAAACACAGCACTTCTATTTTCCTGTAACCTGTTACAATATTGAAGTGTTATTTCCATTGTTTGGTTGACATTCTATTGGCTCTAGAAATGCCAAACTCTGAATTTTCTAAGGTCAATGGATCTTTCTTTTCTACTGAGTTTTGTGGAAACAATATATGAGTACAAGGAAGACTCAATTATTTATACAAAATAGTCTATACAACTGAATAAGCTTTTTTTCCTCATGCAGAGGTAATTAATGGGCTAAAACCATTCTACCTTTGATAGCTATACAAGCTAGGTAAAACAGAAGGACCTAAATCTCTTGCACAGTTCTGGTAAAGCTCTGCAAATATTTTTTGCGGAGTCTGAAGCAGTTCCATGGAGAGCTCTGCTCATACATGCTTCAAAATCAATGTTCTAAGTGATGTACGTGAAATTTTAGAATGACCCGAATCCTGATTCATTCAGAAAGCACCCAGTCAGGGGGAGCTAGGTGGGAACACAGCAGCTTTGCAGGTAAGTGTTTGTCATTCCTATTTCATTCATTTGAATCAGCCAGTCACAGTTTTAGCGTGGCTCAGATTAGGAAAAGATCAACCAATTTGCCAGCTGCAAAAGACAAAGAAGGAGTTAGGACAGGCGTGGGGAGTGTGAATGAAGTCTCGTGAAAGAAACATACCAAAAAATGCAAAATGAAGGAAAGAGTAGTATTCAAATTTAATTATAAATAAAGACTGCAGAAGTCAGGCAGTATCACATGTTAAATCTCAGACAACTAATAGCAGCTAAGAAATAAAAAAAAAATCACCAGTTTGAGTGTCTACAAAATGTATTTGTAAGGCTTTGAACAGACCAGCACAAACCTATAACTTTCTATATTTATAATTGTATTTTAATGAGGGATGTAATAGAAAACTCACCAGGGCTTAAAGCAATATCTTTCTCATTGTTTTGTACTAGCTAAGCTTGAGTGCTGGTGAAAAATGATTTGGAAATGGATTAAACTAGAAAGATACATGTGCATAAATAACTACTCAAAGTAAACTTAAGTTAGAGTTATAATGGCAGAGGGAAAATAACCACAGGCTAAAAGAATTACAGCAAACTGAAATCTCATTCTTCAAAAGTGATTGTTTCAGCGAGGAAACAACGCGCTTCTTGTTTACTGGCTAGGAAGCATGGATTTATAGTGATGATAGACATTAAACCCCCCTAGGAAGATCACTGTGAACTAAACCAAACATTTTAATCGCAAAGGAATGCAAACAGCTTACCTTGACACTTTGCTGAGGTAGAAATATTCACATTCCTGTGGAGATGAGGTAGAGTTTCAGCAAACCATTTGCTGCCTTTTCCAAGTGGTGATATGCTAAACGCTGACATTAGAAGGCCAGGTTATTTTTAGAAAGACAGGAGCCATGATTGTGTTAATTCTGCTAACTCAGGGGTAAACACTACGTGGTATGATGTCCAGTATCTGGGGGCGACTTCCTGTATCAGTGTAGGTTAGGGGTAGACATGTTGGACAGCAGCCTCGAAGAGAAAGATCTTGGAGTCCTGTTAGATAGTAAGCTCACCACAAGGTGACAGTGTGCCCTTTTTGTCAAGAAGGCAAATGATTGCCCGGGGTGCATTAAGAAGTGTGTGGCCAGTACGTCTAGAGAAGTCATTCTTCCCCTCCACTTTGCCCTGCTGAGGCCACTTCTGGAATACTATGTGGAATTTTGGGCTCCCTAGTTCAAGAGAGAGACAAGGAACTACTGGAGAGAGTCCAGCAGAGACCAATGAGGATGATTGCGGGCCTGGAGCATGTCTCTTAGAAGGAAAGATGGAGAGCTATGACTATTTAGTCTTTAGAAGAATGAGACCTGACCCATTCATATGAGCATCTGCAGGTTGGCTGTAGGGAAGATGGTGCCAGACTGCTTTCAGCTGTGCCCTGTGACAGGACAGGGCACAACGGGCACAAGAGTGGACACAACAAATTTCATACAGAAACAAGGAAAAACATCCTTCCAGTTGGAGTCACAAAGCACTGGAACAGACTGCCCAGAGAGGCTGTAGAGTCTCATTCTCTGGAGAAGTTCCAGTCCCACTGAGATGCAGTCCTGTGCTTCTGGCAGTCTTGCTTTGTTTGGCAGGGGTGGGTTGGACTTGGTGATCTCTTCAGGTCCCTTACAACTCTGATGAATCTGTGATTGTGGATGGAAAGACTAACTACTAGAGCAAGTTCAATTTTATCCTTTCATGTCCCAAAATGGTTTTGAATTATGTAGTAATAGACGAGAATTAAATATACCTGCCACCATTCTCTTTACCTGGTGTTGTACTGATCTTTTATTAGAACATCCTTATAAAGGCTTTCAACCTTCTCTGTGATATATGTGCTATCATCCCAGGCAATCCCTGGGGTCCAGATTTTCGAAAGTGACCTTTAATGATCACATACCTCAAACGTGCCTTTCTGGAGGGGGACTAAACTAATTTGTCACTATGAGGACTAACTCAAACTATTAAAGTGTGACTATCAGTACTTTCAAACTTTCTTTATGCTTCAGTTAATATGTCTACACTTCCCTGCAGGAAAGAACAACTCTACTAGCCAGAGATCACTACAGTTTATATAAAGGGAGCTATAAATTTTTCTTAATTAAAAGAAAATGATTGATTTACTTATATAAATTGTTTAAAAGGAGATACCTCAAATTTAAGGACATCTCAAATTACAAGAAGCTAATACTGAAAAAAAATCAGTTCAACTTTTTAGACATAAATAGAGCAAGAAAGTGTCTGTCTAATGATGAGAAATAAATAAGGATTTAATGACTATCTTTACCCATTGAATAAAAAGGAATCATAAAAGGTGTTTTTAAAACAATCCAGTTTCAGATGTGCTCTCAGTCTGCTAGACCGCTGACTCTATGCTACTCACCCAAGGATTATTCATACACAGTGGAAAGGAAGAGAATTTCCAGAGTTCATTATTTTGACCTATTTTATACAACTTGTTTAGGATGACTTGACTGAAGCTTTTAGATGCTCCTTTTCCTCAGTGACTAAATAAAGAAGTCAGATGACTCGTTCTGACTTAGACTATGACCTTTCTATCTTCCCGATTTATAAAGTAATCTGAGACAAAGTGTCTTGGCATGTGTTGATCTTTAGCTTTCTTCAAATATCTAAAGGATGTTTGTCTCCTAGAAGCTCCTCCTTATAAATTTATTATTAGAAGGATCATTATCTAATTGGAAATTTTCTTCCCCTTCAGAGTATAGTGTGCACCACAATTTTTTAAGGACACTAGCCAAATGGACAAATCGAGCAAATAAGAAAGAAGAGCTCGAGGAAGAGAAGGAAACAAAGGAAAAAATACAGATACATAGAGAAGAATGAACAACAAAGATAGATAACAAGATTCATACAGAGGAAAGGAAGGGAAGAGAGAGAAGTAAGGAATGAGATAAGGAAGAGAAAGTGAAGAGAAAAAACAAAAAGCCAGGTTTTCACCACAGAAAAGGTGGAAGAACAAAAAAGAAACAAAACCAAAAGCTACGCTGTAGATTCATATAACTGTAAGAAGACCCCTGAGCAGTAATTTTTGAAAGCTTTTAATGATTCTAAATTGTCTTGTTGGCACAAATATGCTGTTCTTACTAGGCACCTTAGAAATGACAGTGATAATATTCTAGATTAGGCAATAACCATTTTCTGACCATTATTAGCTCTCAGTTTAAGGTAATTACTACAAGTCACCCACAATTCCAGTGAGGACTTGCTTTGTCAAATGTAATCATCCAGCATGAATGGCAAAATCACCTCATATAGCTGTTAGCATTATTACATTTATTTGTCCAGAAAAGAAAAAAGGAGTGTCAGACAAATCTTTACCTGATGTAAATTACCACAGCCTGAAATGTCTCTTAAGTTGATTTACATAGATCGGTTGATGTGTACTGCCCGTTCACTGAAAGCCAATATTAACTTGTTTACAAATTGGAAAATAAGCATGCCTGCTGCAGGGAAGAGTAAAGCATGTCTTCGATTATTCCTTGAATAAATGAAAAAAACCCAAATAAACTAGATTCTTCCAAATCCAGGCTACTGAGTCATATTGCAGTGTCATTTGCAAAAGAATCCTGAGGCTGTGGCAGACAAACTTATCTAACTGTTGCAAGTTTTATTACCAAAAGAGTTTTGAATGCCTAATACTTTTTGAAGGATTTCTGAATGTCACGCCCTGACTGATAGCTTTACTCGGTGACTTCCTTGCTTATGACTATATGACAGTTTGACAGGCATCCTTAGGGTTCATGCAATTACTTCATGCAAGTCTCCTTACTGAATAACATTAATGACCACTGTACTTCGTACGCAGAGCAGCAGCAAACTTAAGCTGCCACATTGCATTCTGTCCTAACTCCCCCACTTACTAGCTCCGGGCATTGTTTTTGTAGTTTTCCCCTCACTCTTCCTTTATCAAGAAAAAAAAAGTAGATTTAAAATAACATATGCCCGGGGAAAAAAAAAAAAGTTAGCAGAATGAATAATAATATTTACACAATTTTGTATGAAATTTAAATATCATCAAATATCACCAATAAATGAGCAGGAATTTATATTGGTATGAAACCTTCTGGAAACAAACAAAGTATGAGCAGCAAATGAGAACTAACAAGGATACACTGTAAAGAGGAGTTTTAAGTTCTGAGTAAAATCTGCGTATAAGCATTGCTGTTTTTTACCATTATTTGCATTGTTGTTACTATTGTCGTTGTTCCTATGGGTTCTTCCCCAGCAGGTTCAAAGTGCACAGCTTTCTTCAGAGATGCCTTAATTTAGACAAATACTAATGTTTTTTTCTCATTATGTCACGTACGTTCCCCTTCTTGATATCCACATAACATGCAGCAACTGCTGTTGATGTGGCATGGAAGATGTGATTTATAGTCATTAAGTAGTTAACATGTTCTTGAAATGTTCATTAATATTTCTGACGTTCAGCATATGGAATTCTTACTGGATAACACAGACACATTGTCTTTTCCTGTGACTCATTTATCTTCTGTCTGCAAATTTTTTGCCATTTTTATTACAGCGCTTCAGAAAGAGAGGCAGGCTATAGTTTGAAGACTGAAAGAGGCTCAGATACTGCATCACAAAGCTGTCTAAGCTACCACCTAGTCTGATGGGAGGGGAAGATGACAGTGGTTAATAGCATTTCTTGGAGCATCCTGAAAAAAGACAAATCAAAACATCCAATAAGCAAGATTTGAAAGCAAAACTTCTCGTACTGTTTAAGATATGAATGTTTCTCACAGGAATACTACTGAAATGGTGTTGACTACTGCTCATCTGCACAATACCTAACATACATAAATGTTAATCCAAGACATCAAGATAGCAGCTCCTGTTCCTCTTTGCTCAAAAGCCAAAGCATTTAGTAAGGAATGGTAGTTCATCAGTTGCGGTCTTTAAAAGAAAAATAAATCTATTTTTCTGGCAACAGTAAGGATCCACCTTTTCCCTCCATCATAGATGTGATCATCACCCTGATCCACGCAATTTCTATTTCTGCAGGAAACTGATAAAATATACAAAAAAGTGTGGGTTTGGTAGCGAAGTAGTGCCAAAGTAAATTCAGTATTAACTTTGGCTGCATCAGACACTTGCTCTGTAATCTCAGAGAGTCTAATATCAGAGAAATTGTGGAAAAGAAACTCTTGTTTCATGAACAATGTTTTTTCATCTTTCTAGAAAAGCAGATTCAGATGTACACTTAAAAATATGAAGTGCTAGACATTTGCAAATACAAGTTAAATTGCTGACGATTTAAAGCGAGCTATAAATAACTCGCAGTCTTCCAGGGTTGACTGAGAGGATGTTCTTGTGGGAGCTCTACCAGGGCCTTCACACTCAGACCAATATGATCTTGCAAAAGCCCAAGAATACCCAAAGACAAAATGACAAAGACCAAAATGACCGTTTATTAAACAAAGCCACTAACTTATATAGACTTCACATAACCTGCCTCACGGGCAATGCTACTGGACAGATGGCACGCCTCCCATGTTCTTACTGGAACAAGCTAGCTGTCCATACACCTGCAGACAGCAGGCAGTCCAGCCCTGCACCTTGTGCAGCCTCTAAAACCTTCCCCTGCTGCGTTTCGCTGTTAACAAAGTCCTCCAGCATTAGGACTGGATTGCTCACGCACTCATGTTCCCTTACAACAAGTCTCAGCAATTCTGTGACTGCAGGAATGATCAAGAGAAACTGAAACACCCATGGGTGTTCCAAACACTGTTGGAAAAGCAGTTCTGTGATAAGTTGAGTGGCATACACATAGATGAATAGAGCCAATCATCAAACTAAATGAAATATTTAAGGCCATACGTGCTGATTTTAACATCAGGATCTTCACTTGGACTTTCACATGTGTAGAACAGAGATGATGTCTGGTAGATTCCTACACTGATTAATAGATGTGTGTTCTGTAGTTGCTGAACACATGAAACACTTCAATACTCATCTTTAATACAGTGAGGATTCTATTGAAATGATATCTGAGATCAAACAAAGATTTTTTCCAGCTGTACAAATGTCAGAGTTTTACAGCTCCTTACTAAGTCTGAGAAATTTACACCAATTTCTAGCTCCTCAGAATGCGGAACTGAAACAGCGCACGTTGAAATGGACAGTCTTCAGTTTGACACTCTCAAACTAGTCTGTGACTGACTTTGCAATCTTGGCAACGGCATTTTCTTGTGGAATTGTTAGTGTAATGTTGAAACTAGCATCAGTTGTGACTAGACTACCATCTCATGCTCTGAAGATTCCTACTGTAACTACTTGTTTTTCTCATAACAGCAATAATTATAGAAATGGCTTTCATTTCAGTGCAAAAATAGATTGCTTTATGACTTTAGGCTGTAGTCCTCTATAATACAGTCAAATAAAATAATATTGATATATGTCATGTGACAATAAAACTTAAATAGCAAGTTTCCATATTCTAATAGTCTCCTGGTAAGCAGAGAGATTGTCAGCTAACTTAATTTTTTTAGTAGTGATTTATAGGGAGTTTCTAAAGTGTTTGTAGATGTCAAAAACAATCTCTTAACATAGACAATTTACAATCTTTCCTCTGCCTACATTTATTTTCTGTGAATGATTGTAATTTTAAGTGAACAGCATGGAAGGAATACAGCTTATTCCACTGTAGATCAGATCCTCTCTCTGTTTTCAACGCAGCTTAATAGTTATTACAGAAAAATGGATGGGTAGGACTTTGAGTGAGAAGCCAGTGATAGTGATCCTTGATAAAAATTCCATGAATGGTCTTAGTGGTGATGAATGTAGACAAAGTGCAGCATTTTCTTTCAGGGAAGATCTCCACGAGATATCATGATGTTGAATGACATTGAATCAGATATCAGGGTTTGGGATGAAGAAGAATGTTTTAACTCCATCATTCCTGAAGGAGACCTTGTACTCTCTGTTCCAACCCTTGTCTGAAGCAAGGCGCCCCAGCGAGGGGCTAGCCAAGTCAACGACACGCACACCAATAAGGTTAAATGCCGAGCTCGTTTATTTTCGTAACTGCCTTGCTTATGTAGAGTTATGCCCTGGTCATGCGGCACTGAGTATAAGCTCATTGGATACATGGCCTTCATCACGCGCAGCCACCCTCTAGCCGATTGGCTATCATGAACAAGCTGCCTGATAGGATCCGGCCCCCCGATCCGGCCCCTTTTTCACTGTTTGCCACATCCTGGTTAACGTTCTTCTGTAATTGCAACATCACTGCTCTTCCCTGCTTATCACCTTCAAAGTCATTCCCAGGATAGCTATTTTTGGCTCAGTGCAGGGTTCTCCAAACCTCCCGATGCTATGCTGTGGCCTAAGTCTGTTCCTCTACACTTGTCCTCTTTCATGGAGAAAATACATCATTTGCGTGAAAATAATAGATTATGCAGACTATTCATTATGAACATCACACTTTCAGGGCTTCACTGACAACTCCTGTCTTGTGATTATGTTGTGTGGAGGTAAAAACGTCTGCTGAATTAATGACAAGTCTGTCAGTGCCTTTATCTGCTGTTTGAAATGATTAAACTCATCTAGTATTTGCTTAATCTATTTTCCTTTTTCATATACCATGCTCACTGCCTGGGGCAAACCCATCTAATAATTTTTAATGGAATAAAACCATAACTCATGACCTAATAAATTATTTAAAAAAACCCAGTGTTGGATCAGATTCATCATTCATCTTACCACAATGGCAGAAAGCCTACAGAATTCCTTAACAGTTCTCGGTGTGATAAGTAGTTCTATTAAAATTTATGAATGCGGTGGTACATATTAACACATATTTTGTTACTGAATTATCTGTCATACTTTTTTTTTCCCCCATGCAGCAACATGTTGCATTAATAATTTCATTAGTCTGGAACACTCACATCCGTCATCATATGGGATTTTCAATGTATTTAGCTTAACCATGAGATCCCTTGAAAAATGAGGCTACATTGTTGTTCTGCACTACTTTTGCTCATGTTTTCAGCCAGGTTGTTAAGAACTACTAATCACTGCGTCCTTCTGAAGTGATTATTTGTAAAACAAAATTGGGACATTTTTGACATGTGATAGAATGAATAACGATTGAGTAAGTAGATGCCATAAGACTGCTTGGTAGAGCACTGGTACTGGCTGCCCAGAGGGGTTGTGGAGTCTCCTTCTCTGGAGACATTTACAACTGATGTGGACATGCTCCTGTGTGACTTGATCTAGGTGATACTGCAGTGTTGGGGGGATTGGACTAGATAATCTTTCAAGGTCCCTTCCAGTCCCTAATTTTCTGTGATTAGGAGGCACTGGTTTTACTGTACATATAGATTAGAATTCACTGACTTCCAGGTATAAATTCTGTTCATTAGCTGTTCAGAAACTTCTTTGAAATTTGACAGTTAAGTAGCAGCTACAGCACACATGACACATGTTTCTCTATTCATTTTTTCTCAATAGAAAATCAAAGATGTTGTAAACATTAGAGAGAAAGAGATTAATTGTGTCAGACCGCAAGCAGCAGTGAGAGCGCCTGTCCCCAAACGCTATTTTATCGAGGTTTTTTGGGTGATCTGGAGGTTCCCTGACTGGGAAAGTTTGTTGGAAATAGGGAGCAAGCTGCTGGGGTTGAACACTCTTGCGGGGGAATCCAGGAAAGCACCATGGGGCTTGCGGAGCCGAAGCATTTGAGAGAGGCGAAACTGGAAATTGGTTGCGCTCAGACCACAGGCAGCAGCGAAAGCACTAGCTCTGGTTGACAGGAGGGTCATTAGGGACAGTCAGCATGGCTTTACAAAGGGAAAGTCATGCTTGACCAACCTGATAGCCTTTTATGAGGGCGTAACCAGGTGGATGGATGATGGCAGAGCCGTGGATGTCATCTATCTTGACTTAAGAAAGGCATTTGACACGGTCTCTCACAGCATCCTTGCAGACAAACTGAGGCAGTGTGGACTGGATTTTCGGGTAGTGAGGTGGATTGTGAACTGGCTACAGGGTACAAGTCAGAGAGTGGTGGTCAATGGGACAGAGTCTAGTTGGAGGCCTGTATCTAGTGGAGTGCCCCAGGGATCAGTGCTGGGCCCAGTCCTGTTCAATCTATTCATTGATTAATTGGATGAGGGATTAGCGTGACACAAAGCTGGATGGTGTGACTGACATCCCTGAAGACTGTGCTGTCATTCATCAAGACCAGGACAGACTGGAGAGCTGGGCNTGATAGGACGAGGGGCAATGGTTGTAAGCTGGAACACAGAAGGTTCCACATCAACCTGAGAAGGAACTTCTTCCCAGTGAGGGTGACGGAGCACTGGAACAGACTGCCCAGGGTGGTTGTGGAGTCTCCTTCACTGGAGATGTTCAAGGCCCGCGTGGATGTGTTCCTGTGTGACTTGGTCTAGGTGATGCTGCTGTGTCAGGAGTATTGGACTAGATGATCTTTCGAGGTCTCTTCCAATCCCTAATGATTCTGTGATTCTCTGAAAAATGGAAGGCTTCTTGAACAGAGAAAATCAGGGGTGAAAAAGAACAGCAATGGAAGTGGTGCACCACTTGAAAATTCAGCCTGAAAATTTACTTATCATAGGTCCCAGGCTCAATAAATAGCTAGAGTCCAGTTGTCAAATGATATGCATTTGTACATCAGGATGCAAAAGCACATTGGGTAGGAGATAATTAGTCCTTCGCTATTGCTTTCTCTACTTTTAGGGTATCACCCTAGGAGTGATGGAACTAATGTTAACTCTTCTTTTCAATATACTTTTGATTTGATAAAATCCACAGGAATCCAAAGACACATTCACAGTATATTGAGAAGTAAGATATGTGAAGTCTGGAAACAATTTTGGACTGTGTTCCTTAACTTGCAACAATAATCTTGTTCTTTCTATAAAAAAACAAGGACATGCAGCCCTTCCTAGTGTCCATTACAAGACAAAGCATCTCTAGCTTGTTAATCTCATAACCTTTAGTTTTATCTGGGCTAACAGACAAAATTAGTTTATGCTGTGACACTGCCTCTTATACACTGTTAGCAGCAGAACCTTTGAGATAGACTACATGTCCGTGTTTGAGAAAAAGCTGGAAAACCTATCCAGCATGTAGAGAGTTACTCTCTTCCTACTTGCTCTTATATTTATTTCTTCCTGGAAGATCTTTTCACAGCATAATGAAAAGGATTTATCCTGAAGTTATTTAATCAGTACATATTTTAGTCAAAGAGAGATAATCTTATTTTATGAGTAATCTCCCCTGCTTGTACACAAGATTTTGACTGCTCCAACAATATCTTAATGCAACAAATGTTCTTATAAGAAAACTGTCCCATATGAGCAGTAAAGCCATCTGTTATAGAAAAGTATTTAAATCACAGCATTTTGGTAGCCACAAAAACCATGTCAGTTATTAGAGTGCAAAGTAATAAACAAAAATGGTTTGGACTAATGCACATCAATCATTCTTAAGATTAATGTGGGACTGCTCGTCTTTTAAGAATAGCTAAAATGAGTAAAGGCAGTACTGGGTCTTGAGGCTTAACACTGTGCTGCTAGGAAAGAAAAGATCTTACGTACATTTATCATGGAGAAACTTAATGGCCAAGCCAGGCTTGGTGATGGAAAGACAATATGTGGTGGTTTCAAGACCACAATTAAATATAAAGAAAGCAAAGCAGTTAGGTCTTGGTGAGACTTTGGATAGAATTTCCCAGACAATGAATAGCTTAGGGAAAATGGAAAAGGGTTTATTAAGTGTATACAGAAAAGAAGAGATGGTTAAACAAGTTAGTGCACACAAACTAGAAACTCTGCCGCAAATGCCATCACATATTCTGAGACAAATACAATGAGCTATTACTATTGTGTAGGTACTTGTCTTTTCACATTAGAGATCTGGGGAAAGAACATGTCAGTCAAGCAGAGACGAGCATCACCCCCTCTCTATTATTCATGTGTCACCATTGTCATCTGCAGGCACTGGTACCCTCGGCTGTCTAGACTAGCAAACTCTACAGTTCTTCAGCACAGCATTCTCCAGCAAAATGCTGGTCGAGCAGGCCTGGTTCCTCAGCACCTGAACTGCATCCCTCAGTGCAGGAGACCTGCTTTCAAACAAAGAACCCAGACTCTGTCTTCCATGCCCAATGTTTAAGGATTCTCAAATCCTGCTGCCACCACTCTCCACCCCTCCATCTGTGGAAGCGCAGTGGGCTCGCTGCACCCCTCCATCCTGTCTCTGACGGGAGAAGCGAGGCTGGGTTGGCCGCAGATGGTCATCTTCCCCACTGCCTACCTGAGGCAGAACTGGGGCCAGGGAAGCAAGGCAGCCATCCCCCACGCCGTCTATGGGAGGGTAATGGGGACGTTTCCCCTCCGTCCCGTCTCCCTTCTTCCCCCTCAACGCTGGAAAGCGGCAGGAGTGGTGCCAGAGCCGAAGCCGCTTACCGGGAGGTAGACCCCAACCAAAAGAGCCAGGGCCATGATGATCAGCCCCTTTTATGTTGGTCACCAAGCCCAGACCCCCCAGGATAGGTACTGGGATGATTCCCTTAAAGCAAATACACCTGTTTCCTCATGAAAGCACAAGTCTATACATCTGAAAACTCTGGTAATTTTCAAACTGCAACACCAGACATGAACTCATCTCTTTCAGAAGCCCTTATCTGAATGCTCACACCAGTTACCAAAAGATAAATGTAGGTCTGTGTCATTCTGTGATTATAGTTGACTCTTCCAAGGTCTGAGAGCCAGAGAGTATACAATATGGGCTGTGGAGGGGAACTGAATCACTTCTGCTCAGTTTGAACCCTCACTGTATTTATTCTATATGCCCCTTTTAACCCACACTGTTGTAGAATCATAGAATCATAGAATCATAGTATCACTACAGATTGGAAGGGACCTCGAAAGATCATCTAGTCCAATCCCCCTGATACAGCAGGATCACCTAGACCAAGTCACACAGGAACACACCCAGGCGGGCCTTGAACATCTCCAGTGAAGGAGACTCCACAACCACCCTGGGCAGTCTGTTCCAGTGCTCCGTCACCCTCACTGGGAAGAAGTTCCTTCTCAGGTTGATGTGGAACCTTCTGTGTTCCAGCTTACAACCATTGCCCCTCGTCCTATCACTACATGACACCGAGAACAGCCCAGTTCCATCCTCCTGACACCCACCCCTCACACATTTATAGACATTAATAAGGTCATCCCTCAGTCTCCTCCAAGCTGAAGGGACCCAGCTCCCTCAGCCTCTCCTCGTATGGGAGGTGCTCCACCTCCTTTATCATCTTCATTGCCCTACGCTGAACTCTCTCCAGGAGCTCCACATCCCTCTTGAACTGAGGAGCCCAGAACTGGACACAATACTCCAGGTGTGGTCTCACCAGTGCAGAGTAGAGGGGGGAGAAGAACCTCTCTTGATCTGCTAACCACCCCTCTTCTGATCCACCCACTGGGGCTCCGTGCCCTCCCAGGGGAAATGTTACTTGTTTGCCTCTGGCTGGGAAGATTTAACAGCTGCAACAGCAGCCCTGGGGGGAATTCGAAGCGCACAGCTCATAGGTAACAGCACACTTAAGCCAGATGCCTCTTCTTAAAGGATACAGTCAGACAAAGCCATAATAAATAATTGTGTGTTCATGACTGGGTGTTCTCTGAGCCAAATTACATGATAAAAGCAACTTTTACCTGCATTCGCATCTCAGCAAGAGACACGAACTACAGTGGCAGCACAGAGCAGCACAAGACCCGCTGCCAGGTAGTCTGGTGATTTATCACACAGTCTTGCTCTTCTCACGCTTTGCCCTCCTGAGATTACTTACATTTTTCCTTGTAAGGTATGAGTTACTGACTATTTCCTTTTCTGCCCCCAGAAGGATCCTTCCTCCACTTCTCCTTCTGCCTAGGAGAAACATTAAGGGTAAGAAATTGATCTTTTTTGTGCTAGAGGAAAAAGCTTTAGTATTGCTAAAACTACTCAGAAGTGAGCATGCTGACATTCAGATGGCCTCTTCATGCAAGGGAGCCCTACGTTTGCGATACATACGTCAGTCTGAGTATCTGCCATTACCTGCGACAAGAACAAAATCACCAAAGCTCAAGAAAAGAGCAAGTGTGCTCGGCCCTCCAGGGGTGATGCTAATAGCAGAACTGTCAGTTCAGCTGGGTCTCAGCTAAGTGATCAGTGGGGAAACAAAAAAACCCTCTGTGCTCAGACTGGAGAAGAAAACACTATCGATTAGTCAGTTTTCTGTCTCTGCCACAGTGCCTGCGCCCACGCTTTGCAGGGGTGGGAAGGTGACAGAATGAGTATGCTGTTTATCAGGTTTCCTTTAGTCATGATTCACCTTGCTTTGGCCACACACAGCGGAGTGCTGCTGTTCCGTGTGTTGCCACTCAGCTTCTCTCCAAGCTGTTAAAACAAAAGAATCAGCTTTATGTTTAATCTGAGGGTGGTGGATCACTGGAACAGGTTGCATAGAGAGATGACAGAGGCCCCATCCCTGGGAACATTAAAGGTCAGGCTTGTTAGGGCTCTGGGCAACCTACTGTAGTCAGAGATGCCCCTGCTTGTTGCAAGGGGGTTGGACTACATGACCTTTGGAGATCCTTGCCAGCCAAATCATTCTATGACTATTTTCCGGTCAGTTTGTGCAGCTTCTAGCAGCATAATGGCTCTGGGTTGTGTGGGATTTCTTGATGTTGGAGAATCTAAGAAGTCTGTAGTATCCTATACGTCCTTGGAGGACCAGATTAAAGAAATATGTGTGGATTCTGTAGGCAGGAAGGGTTAGAATAGGACCACGATACTGCAATTCCGACACTGTCACAGATGCTACCCTACCACACACAACATCTGCATGATTTAAGCTTTGAAAATGAACAAGTTGGCATTGTACCTGCAACTTTATGGTGTTGGCAGGACGTGTACATACACCAACAATATGCAAATAATGATGAGGCAAATATATTCAGTCCATCTAACTTCAGAAATTCTACATAAATTTTATGAATTTGGCTATTATTGTAAGGATAACATAATTCAAATGTGGCATTAAACAAAGAGGACCAAGAGGTATAACTCTATTATATGCCAGATCCTATGCTGGAAAGAACAGGAGGGAATCCTTCAACTTGAATATTCATTGATACTGTGACAGTTTTACACCTTGAGACTTGGTTTCAGAATGCAGAGCAGCATAAAATCTTCCTGTCTGAGCTGTTGTTTCATCAGAGTATTTTCTTGTTTGCAGCTAGTTTAATTTAGTTTACACAGACTATTGGAAAATCTACAGTGTTTAAGTTTTAGGGATCCTGCTTTCCATGTAAACCCCTGCATTTCTTGTCTAGATGATTCTGAAAGTTTAGTGCCAGCTTGGTGGGGGTGAGTGGGAAAATTTGAGTGGTCTGGATAAGCTCCTGCCCATACTGAAATTATCAGTTAATAAATCTATGATATGGGTTTTATCAAGGTACAAGAGGACACAGTGAAAGGTCTGAATATATGGTGTGTCGTTTTAATTAGGTGGTTGGCTCTTAATCTTTAAAAAAAAAAAACAAACCTTGAGAAAATCAGGAGTGCACCTGTTCAAATAAAATATCCAAAAACTAGAGACAACTAAACAAATCCCAAACAACAACCTTCCAGTCCTCAAAATTATTATTTTTTATTGTACGGGGGAAAAGCCAAAAATCTCTTAGGAGTCACCAAATACTCATCAAATCTCATAGCTGACACAATTGACTCATATTGACGTCTGCTTCTGTACCTGTTGTTTCAGAATTAGACAAGACGGTAGAGGCATACCTGAACTGTGGAGGAATAAACTGTTTCACCAGCCCATTAAGCACGAACATGGACAAACTTTCACAACCTAGTGCAAGCAGCAGATTTGAACCAAATGAGTGAGCCATAGAATGACAGAACATTAGGGATTGGAAGGGATGTCAAAAGATCATCTAGTCTAATCCCCCTGCCAGAGCATAGAAAACCTTGTGAGAGTTCCAATAACAGCCAAAGAAGAAAGTTTTAGAAACAGCAAGGTTAGTTTCATTAGAAAGTAAAGTATTAATTAACATATTTTCAGAATTTTTGTTCAAAGTCTTGCTTTTCCCTTACTGCTGACACTCATAATAACCTGATACTCGTACTAGAGATGTGTGTGAGAAATAAGAGCGGGAATTCAGGGAAGACAGAAGTGCAGTTAAAAGGAGAAGGTAGAGGGATCCTGTGAGGTGTTAAGCATTAACACAACCAAACATGTAGCATGCATAAAACAAAAGACATTTTAAGTCTCTTTAGGGAAATGCAGTTGTAGACATATCTTATAAGCCCCTATTTGTGACAGAAAACTGAAATGTTACAAGAAATGCTAACAACTCTGAAATCAATCCTTATTGTGGTAAGTTTTAGCATATAAACATACATATTCCAGAAGAAATTCTACTAATAAAAATAGTTCTGAACATGATAGCAGGGAAATTTATTCTCAAAATTTACATAGATCCAAAGAAGAGGGTGTTACAAAAGAAGCAAAACTGTGATTTAGTGGAAGTACTAGGAAAAGGATAGTGAAATTATTTAAGATGAAACTTCAGTGTTTAAGGAACATGCGGGAAAAGGAAATAACCCAGACAGAACTCCTCAGCAAATTGTGTTAAATTAAAGCTTTTTTAATGTTTTAGTCAGTAAGCTGGATGCATAAACTATCTGTGCACCAATGAATTTAGCTGGTGACATGTATTTTGGGACAACAGCTAAAATAGAAATTATTTAAAGCCTTTGAAAAGATAGGGTGAAAGTTTAAAAGTTTAAAACTTCAAGGTTCTGCAACTGAAATCAGTAACTCCTCTACTACAAGCTCATATCTTACAACAGTTGTAGTTGGGGGTATATTGCTTCCTCACAGAATAAGTATCTCTGCACTGTGCAGTTTAGTGCTGGAACAAGACAGACAATCTGGTTTAAGTGTGAGAAGGAGGATATGATAACTCTGCTTTTATCTTTTCAGTTTAGTCTATAAAACTGCATTTGGTACTTTTTTTTAAATACAGTGAAATATTGTTCATTTATCTCTTTTATTCAGTCTTCTGAAAAACCGCTAGTCTTATGGACATAATGATAAAGCAGTGTGCAATTCATCTTTCATTAGCTGAGTAGTAGTCAAACCTATGTGTTATTAATACTTCTCCAGTTACCATTATAGGCTGGGGCTGACCTGTTTGAGAGCAATGCAGGAGAAAGGAACTTGAGGGTCCTGGTGGATAGCAGGATGATCATGAGTCAGCAATGTGCTCTTGTGGCCAAGAGGGCAAACAGCATCCTGGGGTGGATCAGAAGTGGGGGTTGTTAGCAGATGGAGAGAGGTTCTTCTCTCCCGCTACTCTGCACTGGTGAGGTCACATCTGGAGTCTTGTGTCCAGTTCTGGGCCCCTCAATTCAAGAGAGATACGGAGTTGCTGGAGGGAGTCCAGCGTAGAACAATGAGGATGATCATTCCAGGTCCCTGCCAATCCCTAATGAGTCTGTGATTCTATGATACTTGTACGAGCTGTACTGCTTTGCCATTTTCGGTCCCCATCAATGACCCCCTATATATGTTTTATGCCATTTATACAGAGGTTCTTTTCATCTTCCTTCTATAGCAGTCAAGATGTGAAAGTCAAGGTTTGTTAGAAGTGACTACCTCCTTAGTGTGACATATCTCATTATTATCTTCATTTTAACAAAATGATTTTAAGTTTTTATGAAAGGACAGCAAATGCAAACACCTCAGGAGTGCTGTAATGACTTTGCTTCTGTATACATAGAGTCATAGAATCATAAGGGATTGGAAGGGATCTCAAAAGATCATCCAGTCCAATCCCCCTGCCAGAGCAGGCTCACCTGACTGGAGAAGCC